>VZTU01034978.1:174401-191901 GCA_013400835.1 Zapornia atra
AGAGGAGAGGAGAGGAGAGGAGAGGAGAGGAGAGGAGAGGGAAAAAAAAAAGATTTTGTAAATACCATATATTTTTAATATTTTAAGTAAGATGACTGTTTGAACATGCCCTGAAACTGTAAATGTTAGAGTTTGAAAACATAACCTACAATAAGAAAACATATAAGCAATTGAACAGACACGACAAGAATCACTTATTGCAAAGCATTAGAGTTAGAGATTATGTGTAAATACTTTCCCCACCTCTGTGGTATGTCTTCAGTCACCTAGTTCTCTTAATACAAGCCCTGCATCTGTGTGCCTGGAGCACAGTGTGTTGTCATCAGACCGGGCTGACCAAAACCACTTCTGAATAACTCCTTCAGCCTGTCTAACCAAGCCTGAAGAAGGCACCATTGTCTTAAAAAAATACACCAGGAAAATGCTTCCTCTCCAGCTGACAAGCACGAAAGCTTTTCCCACAGACTCTTCCCCTGTCCTCACGTACTGCACAGCGTGGAAGTTAGTACTTTTTGCACAGATCTGTAAACCAGAGTGGAAGTTAGTAATTTTTGAGGAATCGCATTATAGCATGGCTCTGCAAATCATCTGGGCCAGACAAAAGGACTTTCATAAGGATTTTTGTTACATCACAGAGTTAGTCTAGTTCCTGTAATGTCCTCTGTTAGTTTCTGTGTGTGTGTATATGAGTAGACCTATCTCTGTATAGAAAATAAGAGACAAAATGAGAAAACACGGAGGATGTGTGTGTGTGTGATTCAGGGCAGAGGGATAAGGACTTTCTACTACTCCTACGAGTCCTCTCTCTGTGGTATGAGTAGGAAAAAATGATCCATTCCCCTCTCTGACATGAGAGTATGAATCATAACAAGAGTATATATGACTATTTCCCTTTCCATCTGGGGGTAGAGAGGTCTTGCTTCTCTCCTCCCCCTACATTAATAGGATCCCCAAAAACCTAAGAGCAATACCTTCAACTGTGGAGTGCAGGTAGATGTCAGCATTGAATTGATGACCTTGCTAAGATGCCTAGGTCAACAGATCAAGTCCAAACCTTTGCTCATCCTTGGAGCTTTTCATCTACATGGGTGAGTGCGAAGGATGTTTAAGAAGTGTGATATGTAGCTGCTGATTGTGAAACAGCATTATTAGCCACAGTCCTCTTAGGAGAAAGAACTGCAAAAGGAGGATGGAAAGGAAATGCCCCTTCTCATTTTGAATACTTCCTGCCTGGGAGATGCTCTCATTGATCGGAGAGAGGAGAAGTAATGATATAATTGATGTGAAAGCAATTGCCTGTGGTATGACAGCTTGAGGGAGGAAAGAGACAAAATCAGCAACATATCAGTTTATGACTCTACAAGAAATTACTTTAATCTGTGAACCATAATTTAAAACTTACTAAATGTTAGTAGTCTTCTGCTCTATTTTTCCCTCATGGCAAAAAAAGTTGCTATTTTTAAGCTAAATTTATGTGAGATCTACCAAAGCAAGCATTAGGTCACTCTACTGGCACTATCACAAATAAAGAATGCTGAGTCATGAGCCCAGACAGTATTTATGCTAAAGAAAATGTTAAGCTACATTGCTTTAAACCACAGCATTTTAAACCACTTTATATTGGGTTTCTTGCACCAATGGTTTTCAATATGTCCCTTATTTTTACTTAAACTGAGGAATGTGTTGTCCTGTACTTACGGTATTTAACATCAACTTCTGTAATATTAATGTGTCTCAAAAGGAGTCTCCATAGGAAAGAGAACAGTGTTGGGGTTTTTCCTACATTATTGGTCCTCAAAAATCACTAGAACATAGGAAGTTGAGTTACACCTTTAACAAAAGATTAACATAAAAATGCATTATAACATTTGCAAAGAAAATGTCTATGAAAATACCATAGCAGAGTTCTGCAGGGGCAGCCATCTCTTCTGAAAATCAGTAAGTACTCATGTAAACACCATAGATACCAAGCTATCATGGACTACCATCTTTTCCTCTAGGTTATAAACTGCCTAACTCATAACATTACTATGTCCTTTAGCTCTTATTGCTCTATATTTAAAGAAATTAAAGTACTGCATTCATCTTTCTCATTTTATACTATATATCTCTCTCTTTGCTGTACTGGAACAACCTACAGTCGGAGTTTCAGAAACATGGTCTCTAGATCATTTGTAGATATTCTCCTGCCTGAAATAGTTTCAAAAATCTCAAGGCTGTTCTGCGCTCAACTCATGTTAACAGTTTAAGATTTAAAGAAACTAATGTAAACCTCACAGTTTACCCAGTTTATCTACTTGCTGGTCTGTTCTTGGGTTCGTGCTGTGCTGCTCATTTTTTGTGGTTTTCAGTCCCTGCAAGATATGAAGGCATAGGGATATTTATAGGAACAGGCCCTCCATAAGCAGAGGGACACCTAAGGGATTAGTGGACTATTCAGGTGTCATGAAGGGAGAAAACTGTGCCTATCTATCATCCAAAGAAATTACATTAGGGTTGGATACATCACACCTACCTGTGGTCATCTAGAAGACCGTGATTTATTTTTAACTGCTTTCTCTTTAGCTGGTGGAGAGAAGGAGCTCTCTTGGGACAACTGTTCAGCTCAGCAATGCAAAGTGCCTAGTAAAGGAGTGGTAAACTTCCTTCTAGGACACCCTCCTTTGACTACCACGGATGAGTTGCTGACTATTCTAAACTAGATTCTGATCATTGGATTGCTAAAAGTGGTCTAGAAGTGGCTTGGCTTTTAAGAGGCAATGCAATTCTTACCCAAATTCCACAGTGAGATGGTGGGGTTTTTTCTCACTAATATTCTCAGAAAGGATGGAGGAAACCTATCTGTGAAATTCCAGTGATGACTCAGGGTGTGGTTTGTTTCATTAGTACCTCCATATGTTTTTAACTTCAATAGAGATAAGTGGAAGGAAGGAGAGAAAGCAGTAAACATGAGCATTAAAGACAGGCATGCTGAAGAGGTCATTGGATGCCTCCAGATTTGGCTGCTGGGATATCCCAGAGCATGGTCTGGCAGATGTGAGCAGCAGGCTGCAGCTTCTCTTTGGCCTTTTCTGTGGAAAATAGAGCTTGGAAGAAGGAGGGGACTGAAAATCCCATTCCCCTCCCAATAAAGAGCTGAGTTGTCTGAATCATGTATTCAAATCACTGGATGTCTTCCCAAGACCAGTAACTGGTGTGCTCCACAGTCCAAAACTATGAATTCTTGAAAGCAGTATGAAGGGAGGAACCATGCAGTAATAACCACAGGCTGTGTCATCCTTCTAGTCCCTCAGTGTATCCCATTGAGATTTTTAGAATCATTTAACAGAACTTGTTGGAAAATTTTTCAGAAAAATGAAATTTCACTGACATGCATTGTTTTGTCTGAGCTGAAACATTTGTGGCGGTAGATCTGCAGGAATGAGGGTTTTTAGAGGGTTTCTTGCTCACATGGTCCTTGGCTATGGATAGTGAAAAGGTGGGCATGAAAGTTGAAAAGAAACAATTCAAACTTAACTTTTGGAACAGATTTCAAAAATAAGAAAATTCCAAATGTTTTGTGAAAACTGTCAAGACAGATCCAGTTGTATTACCATCCATGATCGAAACAGCCTTCGGAAGTTTAAACACTGATAGTGTTTAAATTGTTTTCTAAAACTAGAAAAAAAACATCAGGTTAAACTCCCATTTCTTCATTCTTCAGGAAATTAGTGCTAAATACTGTCCAATGACATCTGGGATTTTACGGCCTAAATTATTGGCATGTGAGTCCCAGTTCTTCAGGTCTGGGTTATTTCTGGTTTCTTTTTTTCCTCTTTACATATTTAATTTATTTTTTATTCTTTAAAAACAACTATTTTATTACTATTTTCCTGTTAATCTCTGAACCTGATCCAGTATTCCTTACTCAGGCTAAACTCTCACTGAAGTCAATTTTGCCTGAACAAGAATTGCAAGATCAGACCCTTTGTCACAGACAGGGTGAATCATCAAATTTCATTTTCTTGTATAAATCAGTGAAGAGCTTGGTCAGTAAAGCCACATAAGAGTGTCTTCCAGTACTCTTTCCCATCCATCCTCCTTGTCCCCTCCATTTGTGGTCTTACTGGTCTGACACAAGTAGCTAAAAAGTCCACTTAACCCAAACCACAGATGTTGCATGTGATTATGGACATTACACTGGATATTAACATTCTGGTGTTGTCTTCTCTCCAGGATATGGAAAGAAAAATAGGAAACGGTACATCCAGAGCTGTTCCTGAGGCACACGGTGAAAAGAGGAAATATAACAGCAAAAACTTAACCCATTCACATGGTCATCTTTACTGTAGATTGGATTCCAGAGAGTAATGTGGTTATAATCAATTTGGACTTGGGTTGCAGTCATATATTCCCTAATGGGGCCCTGGTATCTTGACAATGAATTTCAAAATAACTACACAAAGTGATGATAAAAAGTAGATTTTTCTACTGGAACTAATGGTGATTCCTTCCGTTGTTTTGCACAGCATATGCTGTTCATAAATAATGTCAGAATTGGGCCAAGTCTCCTTAAGAAAGGTGGTCATTTAATGTAAGTAAATCCACATTAAATATTGAAGATCAGAAAAAAGCTGCCTTTTCAAAGAGGTCACTTTTAAGTGAAGGAAACAACAATGCATGTGTGCGGATGGCCAGCTCCACACTGGGTGACACAGAGTTAATGGCTCATAGAGAGCATATACATGTTTTTTAAAGATGTTTTATTGCTTACAAAAGGAAGTAGTCTAGAGAGACTGGATACATAAACTGGCTCCAGCCAGCTGAGGCTGTCAGGCTAGGAAGGATCCTGTTCAATTAGTGTTGTAAAATAAAATACTTTGTAAAGGAAATAAACACTATGAGAGCTAAGATTCATGCTTTCAAATATACACAAGGTTTGAATTTTTAATTAGGGCTGCTAATTACAGTCATCAGAAAGCAGAACAGAATAGATTTTACCTTACATTTAGCAGACAAGCCTTCAACCCCAGTGTATTTTTCAATTTCATTAATATTTTATGAAAATGGCCCTTGCAGCTTCAGCCTATTCTGTGCCTCCTACAAAACTGCCCCACATTATGGATGCCAATGCCTTTAAGCCATGTGCATTAGTGAGATGACAAAATGCAAAACAGCATCTTGTCAACCATTGCATCAATTGATTCTATTAGATAGTGTAAAAACAGTTGGGTGTGAGTTATAATCTAGCTGACACTAATGATGAAACAAGACACTGGCTGAGAGCAGCCATTAGCTATAAGCCAGAAATTAATGCTTCTAATATTTTTGAACAAATTAACCTTAATGAACTGGCCATGTATATACTGTAGTATATACTGATAAGTCAATTAGTAGAGAATAGAGGTTATGTATATATAGATACATAGAAAAAAACTATGGTTATAGGGAGTTGCATGCACACAATGCTGTAACAGCAATTCTACAGTAAAAATCAGCTCCTTTTTACATCAAGATACATTCTAACTCTGACATGCAAAGGTCCAGTCTTGAGCATTTCAGTGAAATGTTTTGTGCAAGAACATCAGTAAGTGAATACAAAATTCAGCTCATCGCCATACTGATAGATGAGACACAGCATTGACGTGTTCATATTAATGTCTTAATTTCACCAGTGTTTCGCTGTAGCTAAGTCTGGGACCTGGTGGTCCAGATTTCTAGCTGGATTCGTCATATACTGACCAAAATCTACAGCAGATTCCCTTTCTGTTCATTACTATTTGTGAACACCCCCTGATTCTCATTCTTATATGCGTTAAGTCCAGTCCCTGCCTAAAATGACACATTAACAGCTTAAAATAATATAGCTAACATGAGAACCTAAATTCTAGGGATTCCATTTACCGGCAACCTAGAAAACACAAGTGGCTAATTTATAAGGAAGCACAGAACAAAGGTAAGGCACTTGCCAACAATAGTTTGTTGGTTTAACTTTGACTTGCTTTCCTGAGAAAGAAGAAAACAGAATTTTCAATGTGAACTGTCAGCCCCAGTTATGACAGGGCTTCACTAGTTAGAAATTCAGAGTTCCTCCTCCATTGGCAGGATGATGTAAAGAAAACCACCAAACAGAATTCTTTCAAGTTTCAACTACAACTCTACTTAAATAATTTACTTTTTAGTTTTACTCAGACTATTCTTTTTAAACTTGGTTGACATTTTCGTTGACAAGCACATTTTATTGCACAAGATCAGTAGTGAAATTGGCAGCGAAAAAGAGAGAGAGGAGAAAAAAGCTGGCTGTACTCAATGAGAGAACTACTATCTTGCCTTTGGGAAAAACAATGCTGGCAGTGACCCTTTCTGAAGCCAACAATAACTGGTAAGTTTATATATATATATATAAAGTAAAATATTTGGTCACTTTGAGTAGTTTCTACAATAAATAAACCAGGGGCTGTATAGCTAAAACATTTAAATCAAGCCAGCAATAAAAAAGTTGGGTGTGAATATCAAGCCTTTAAATTAATCAGCTAAAAACTAACAAGTAAAATTATGAATTCACTGAAAATGTAAATGTTAAAACATTCCCTTATGAACTACTGAGAGCTGCAGATAAAACTAGCAGAGACCAAAATAGAACCGAAAACCCAGGAAAAAGAAAAACTAGAAATAACATTTTAAGTGTAGATTTTGGTTTCCAAGATCTCTGGCTTTCATATTCCAAATGTGCTAGGCTATCTAGTTATCAAAAGAGAAGGCAGTGTAAATAATAGACATCTTCAAGAAATTCCCATCTATTTGGATTGTAGACTGAATGAGCAACCCACGCTTCCTAAGTACCTTCTGGAGGACACAGACTGGGAAGGGGCACGGTCACATCCCAACCAATATTCCCTTGAAAGAGATCTGTTCCAACAAAGCCATGTATCAAGATTGCCGGTGGAGTATTGAAGCCCTAGGATGTTATCAACATTACATTCAATTGGGGAGAGTGTCTTAAAGAACGTTGCGCAACAGTAAATTTGGAACGTACATGGCACATGTTTTGTGCCTTATGTCCAGCAGTTTAAATGAAGGAAAACTTACGGGTTTGCCAAGCCAGTTTAATCAGAAAATGTTTTGATTATATTTCCAAAGTGTACAAGAGACATTTCAGGAGCCAATGGCAAATACTAATGTCAGTGATCTGCAAACAAAAGTTACTGTGGTTTGATTTTTGGCCGAACTGAGAGGCTAGATCTTAAGCCAGACAATTCTCCCTGTTCTGCCATGTTTTTCCTGTGCACCTTCTTTTCTCATTGTGATCACGTGGGTAAACACCACCATCACCACCACTGTGTCTTACTCAAAGTGTTGGGTTTTGCGATAGTTTGTCAGGCTTCTCTCTGGAAAAAAAAGTCATGAAGTCTGGAATGTGTTTGGGGGGCTGGTAGACATGAAGTCAGATATGGCACAAGTGCTCCCAGCTGGACCACTCGGAACCTTCGCATCCTACATGGCTGAAATCCTGGCATTTTTTAAATCAGTGGGAGTTTCGCAGTGATGTTCTAGAATAGACAAACAGTAGTGAAGGACAATATGTTTTGCCTGGGAAGCTAATTCCTGAAAATTATGAGTCATTGGATGCAATGAATGTACAGTTCTGATTACAGAATTTCTTAGATGCTTCTTCCAGTTTATCTTTCACCATAATACAGATGTTGCTATGCCTATACTAGGAAACACAAGGGCCACAGGTTCAAACATTAGATTGTCTGTTTAACTGTTAGCACTCTCCCTGGCATAGTTTTGCTGTATGTTGATTAGCACTGAGCCGACTAATGCCTGAGTATCGCTCAAGAGACTGAAAGCACTACAGATCCCTCCCAAATGAAGGTTTGAAGATGTCATAGAATCATAGAATCATAGAATGGTCTGGGTTGGAAGGGACCCCATGGATCATAGAGCTCCAACCCCCCTGCCACTTGGTTTAAAGATTAAATGGATAGATGCAAGTTTTGCTATGCCACTTGGCTTCAAAGAGAGGGAACACTTCCTGACTTGGGTTATTTATATTAGAGCTCCAACCCCCCTGCCACAGGGGGGTTCCTGTGTCCCTGGATTCCCCAGGAATGATCCCCCTGTCATTCTTGTTTTGTTGGAGGGAAAGATTAAATGGATAGATGCAAGTTTTGCTATGCCACTTGGCCTCGAAGAGAGGGAACACTTCCTGACTTGGCTAATTAGCAGAGTAGATGCTAAATTTATTTGGCCTCTGTAGCCATTTCTGATAAATTCTGCTAATGGCTGTTGTACTGCACATAGTTATATGAGTTACTCAGGGGCTAGAGGCACAAAGACGACCAATATGAGTTTGAGATCCTAGTCTAACATAAAAGAATACCTGTTGAGTTGGGAAGATCTAGTTTCTTTGGAGTCTTTTAGGAGGAATTTAAAGCTGTCAGAATTCTGTCCCACATATATTTTCCTGTTCCTGAAATTTCCTCCTTTTCCTCTCTAAAGGTTCCATAGATTTTACAGAACATACACACCACAAGGTAGAAGCAAAATTTTGTCCATAAAAGATCTCCACTTAATTTTCCTAGTTGTAACCTAGCTTACGAGTGTGTTGTAAAATTTTCCAAAGCTCTTTAATCTGATTGGATCAAGAAGGCTGTGTGGTGCAGGTGCTATGCTCCAAGCCCTCTAGTTCCTAATAACCATTTCAAAGTCCTTACTGAGGAAAATCTCCTGATGAGGTAAAAGCAAGGCTTTTCTAAGGAAAATGCCCAGCTTTCTGGGCATCATGATTCAGTACCCTACTATCAGCAATTTCTTTCTTCTGTGAGCCTTGCTTATGAAAGGACCACAGTGAAAAATGTAGCTTTAAAGATCCTCACATGAGGATGGCATACAACAGACAGTCTTCTTTCAGTATTCCTGGCTGTGGCGTTTTTTCTCTCTCAGCATGACACTGATAGAATTTACATGGAAGTTAAACTCCTCCTTGGAGTGGTATGACCATGGATCACAATTCTCCCCTCATCCTGCCATTCAGACCATCACATGTCTTTACTTTAAAAGTCAACTAGGGCCAAAGAGTGCTGCAGTCTAGCTGTGGACCCCTAAGCAGCAAAGATCCACAGGCTACAGGAAATGGACAAGCACCATGTCCCTACCACGTTGAACCTGATCCAGCTTCTTCCAGTGGTCTGGGAAAAGTGAGGGCTCTCACCATTCATACCATAGGAGATATGGGTAGTTCTGGGCTGGACTCTCAGCACATTGTGCAGACAGAGAGGGATGCTGCTGTGCAGGCAGAGGGGAGCACTTATGGAATAGCCTTCTCTCAGTTGTTTTTTTTTCTTTAGGATTTTATCATGGAAACAGTTATGAAAAAAAGTTTTTGTGATATTTTGGGTAAGGTTTGATCCTACAGGCTTTCCTAACTTCATTAAGGCCTACATAAGAAGCCAAAACTCTGACAGTATGTCTTCAGTGCTTCAGAAGAAGATGCACCCTCTGGCTGTCCCTAAGACATATTATGTAACAAAAAGGAAAAAAAATCTTTCTGTCCCACTGTTAATCAGTGAAGCACTGTCACTACTGCAGTCTGAATGGAGTGTTATTGTAGATAACCTTCCTTTTGTGAACCTCCAAATGCCCTCAGACTTATCTTGGAGGCTGTGGCGTTCAGTAGCAGAATTCTGATTGTCAGATCATGTCAGGTCAGAGCCTGACAGCAGTTTCTCATGCGGTAGGCAACAGAGCTACATGTCTGCATAGATCATTCAAGGTAACATCTGTCAGCATTAGGAGATCCTTGATGCTCCAAACTTTTCCTGGTGTCATCGGATGCTGAAGCCACTCAGATACAGTTTTGAGTCTTCTGGGAGGACATTTGGTTAAAATTACTTCTTAACACAATTTAAAAAAAAAAAGAAACCCCCCCCCAAAAAACCAACCGCAAAACAAAAAAGCTCTTAAATCTTTGTCCAGTTCATGTCCTTATCCCTTGTTTGCTATCTCTTAAATAAATACAAAACCCAGTTTTACTAGAAGAATGCATTTTCATATGACTGAGCAGTGGCATATGCTGTACAAATGTAGTTTAACCTCTCCTTGGGAATGATTCCAGAATTGCATTGGATTTGGGTTGGATTTGTCATACACCTCCAGTTAGACAGATGCACGGAATCTTGGAAATCAATTAAATGAGGTTTTATTGTCAAAAGAAATGAGGGCTTTACACAAGCCAGGGCAAAGCCTTTAGTATTTGGGGTGTAGTCCCTTGTGTCCATTTGTCACTCCTGTCCATTTCAGATGGGGCAACAGCATAAAGAGTTTATGAAAAACCTGTGCTTTGGTGAGATTCAGTTCATCTCCCACTTCATTAATGCATGGGAAGAGAATGCACACTACATTAAGACCTGTTTATGTGCATCCCAGACCTACTGAACCTATTTAATTTTGCTCTCCCAGGAATGTGCTCTGGGTCAACACGCACTTTCACCTGCTAGTTACAAATTAGAGCACTAAGAAGATGTATCCAGAGAGAAGAATGGAGAGTGTCCCCAGGCTCCAAACTTAGAGAAAGGCAGAGGGAGCAGCTGGGATTTTGCAGAAATGCACACAAGCTTAAAGTGAGGGAAGAAAGTGTAAGAGCAGCAAAGGAAGGAAAACTGTGTAAATATCTCCAGAACTCTATTCTTTAAAAGCCAGAGGTGGTTAACTAGGCTGGGGATCATCTCATTACTAGGCTCTGCCCCCACAAATGAAAGCTGTAGGTGTCTTGCTCACTTATCGTATCTCCTAGGGGAGTAAAACAGTAATTATAGTCATAACACTAACCCTTTCTCGAACCATTCTTCATGTGTGCAGTTTCTCACCACTAAGCCATGCTATATGGTGTTTATGTTTTTAAGCATTTCAGAATCAACACTGAAGTAACATCTCCTGAAGGCAATGTGTGGACCACAGAGGAGGAAGAAGAGAGACTTTGCAATACAACTTGGGCAAGTACCAGAACCTCGGGTTTCAGGTTTCAGTTAAGATGCAATAAGAATTTAAATGAATAAGGACCTTGGGAGTTCACTGCGTGTGGTCAAGTATGTCTAGAAGTGATCCTATTTCTTTGTTGTTTGCTTAGGCAAGACTTTCATCAGCTTTAATTTGAGTTTTGTCTGCACAAAGGATAAGACTTAAGCAGTAGATAAGGCATATACTATGATTTAAGGAACTTAGCATCTGACCAGAAGATGCGTATCTCACTCTTGCATTCTTAATATATATTAAGGACCTCAGAGCCCAGCTCAGGAATCAGAAGTTCTTGCAATAACTGAAGCATGGGCAGCTGTGGCCCTAACATAGCAAACTCCCATTAACACCAGCTGAACTTTTGCCAAAGGTCTGAATATAACTAGGAAAACTGCAGGCTTAGGTCCGTGTGCACAAGGGGCAGAGATGGGTACGGGGGATGGGTGCTGGAGGACTCTTGTTCTCATGCAGGTGTGACTGAGCTGTGCTTCAGAAGTGCATTTCATTGTACCCATCCAGAAACCCTGCACTTCCAAGCCTACGAAGCTTGCAGTCTAGCAAACGTTCCATTCACTGAGGACAAAAATGCAAGCCAAGTAAATCACTTAGGAAAAAAAAAAAGAAAGAAAGAAAGAAAAAAAACCCCGAAGAACGTTGCGTTTTTTCATATAATCACTAGAAGAATCATTTTATAGTGTTTCCCATGTAATTACTGCCAGACCTGTTTAGCAAATGTGAAATACTCATTAGCAATTACTTAACTATACATATATTAAAGCTTAATTAGTAAATAAATTAAGCATATAATTAATTGCTTTAATCAGTAGGCTTTTAATATTGTAATTATCACTTGATACATTAAGGGCATGTTAAGAATACTTTTCTCCAAAAAATACACTGTTAATTAATCATTAAAACTTATCTTACTACATGCTCATTAATGATTTATTACAGATGCTGGGCCAAATCCTTCTCTCAATTACAGCAGAGCTGACTCTGTTGAAGCCAATAGAGCTTCGCTTGCATAAATTAAAGGAGAATTTGGTCCTGTTAATTAAACGTAAAGTGTTTATCAGAACATATCGCCATAGATGGAAATCCGCAGTGCCGTGCTCGCTTTCACCTAATAGAAGCAACCTGCCTCTCTTTTGTACTCCTTTTCTATAACTGAACATTGCCTTTCTGTAGCCCGAGCTCAAAGGCAGCAAGCTGTAATAGCTGGACTATTCCCTAGCTGGGAACTGGGGAGATACAGTTCCAGTTCTAGTCCCGCCACTACCAGGTCAGTTGCCCAGATGCTCTATGAAGAAATAAATGAGTACTTCTGGGGACCAACTCTCTTTTTTTTCCCCCTCTGTATTAACATCTAAAAGGAGACCAAAGAGTCAAGGTGTAAGGGTGTTGATTTGAAAGGTGACTATCAGACCCAGAAGTCAGAGGACAGGTAAATGAAACCCAGACGCAAACTTTCTGTGCCTAAATTTCCGTTATCCTGGCTATGTCTAGTCTATCTGGGCTGTTTAACATCCTCAGGAAGGGAAAGTTTTCTTGGGATTTTGTACAACTATGGTATCTGCCGTAATGGGCTGAACAGGTCTTAGCTAAGCTTTCTTGAGGGAGTCAGAGTGATAAGATTGTTACAGGTTTTCATATATAAGCAGTCATACAATGAATTGTGGCAGAGAAGGATAGATGGGGGAGAGGGAAGGAGAGAGTAATTTCTGAGCAAGGGATGTCTATTCATAGATGCAGAACACAGTTTTGAAGCCTTTGAAATAGTGTGAAGCTTTCCATGGGTTTCCTTTCCCAACCCCAGTGGGACTCACTCATGCACAACCTTTTTGCACGCATCCAAAATTTTGGTTGCATAAATGTAAACGTGGAGTAAATGAAGAAACTAAGATTTAATGGCAGTGAGCTTGAGAATCTGGATGGGGCATAGGCAGTACATTATTTACACATGAGGGTATTTCACGTATCTCCTGATTTCAAGCCTTAGATGAAAGCAGTCCTCTTCTGCTTTGGTGAAAAAAGTACCAGGTTTTAGCAGGTGGAAATTAAACAGCACATAATGATTTTGAAGAGGTACTCTACAGGACCTGCCCAAGATTTTTATTAAAAACCTGATATTCTCAATTTATTTCTATGTTGGGGGGGCATGGGGGGGGGGGAAGGGAGGCATCCCAAAAAACTTCCATAAAAACACAATAAATGCTTCATTTTCTCACTAAGACAGCAAAGAAATTGTGAATACATGCCTATATGTACTCTTGGCATTTAAATGACTCTTCCAGATAGGAAGACAAAAAGAAAATATATAACATAAAATGTGCTAGGATGCAAGAGATATTCCTTACTATTAATTTACCATGGAGTGTTTTGGTGCTTTAACAACACTGTAAACTGGTATTCAGCACTGAAGAGAATAAAAGAAATTTGCTACCATAGAATCATCCATGAGTACAGAAATCATGATCAGTCCTAAGAAAAGTGTCTCTCCTTTAGTCACTTTTCTACTGAAGGAAAGAAGGACAAGTAACTTGGAAAAAGAACAGGTTATGGAAGCTACATTACACTGGACCAATCTGTGCCACTGACAGGTACTGTAGTCTTGTAGAATCGGTATAAACCTCTAAACATCTGTGGTAAGTATTGTCCAAGCAGAAAAGTCACTGTCGAATCTTGCCTAGATTCTCTTCTCTAAAGGCCAAATCTAAACATGATCAGTATGTAATCTTGACATCTACTAAGGGAATTCTTGGCCAGGTAGAGCTCACAGGGCTTTTGGCAATGGGCATTGTGTTACCCAAGGAGTGAGGTGGAGGCTTCTCACTTATATGATGCTCTCCATAGGTTTTAGAGAATTAAACTCCAATGGCAAAATGGCTAAAACTTCATAGTATCCCCCACCATAAAGGGGGAATCATTAAAGTCAGACATAAAACCCTTTTGACTTCCCTTGGCTTAAATCCTTTAATCAAAAACTAAAATTAAGTGCCCAATGAAAATAACTTTATGAAAAGTTCTGGTGCAAGATAAAAAATTTGAGATTCTTGCTGGAAAAGGATTCCATGCTTCTGTGACTTTTGTTGTACAAAATTGTAACATTCTGTCCTAACCTGAAGGCACCAGTGTCACGACGTGTAGACAATAGCAACTTTGCAGAATATATGTAGGGAGAAATGGTTCACTCATCTTTAAATGTATTTTAAAAGATACTTGCTTTTGTTAGAAGCAAAAGATTTATTTGTTTGTTTGGGGTTTTTAAATTATACAATATTTAACGGAGTAAACAAGATAATATAAGTACAAACCCTTTGGTACTATGAGCCTCATGTGCCCCACCATCATTATTCAGAGGGATTCTAATGATGATGAATAAAACACCCCTGTAAGAAATTGAATTTGGCTCTTCTGATAGTATTTTTGTCATACTGAGTCTGAAGGTAGACATGATTCACTGTAGAAATCATGTACTCATAAAGCCAGAATAAATCTGACAGAAAAGTGCTGGCAACTTCCTTAAAACAAATAAGCAATATCAGTTTGCAACCTGCTAGAGAAAGGTGGTAATTATTTTCATGTTATCATCTAAATTTTTAAAATTAATTCATGTCCATGCCATGAGGAAAGGTTACACTGGTTTAAATGAGTTTAGCTAAACTGATTCAGATTCCTAACACTGACTTGTTTAAGCTGGATTCATACATATTCAAATATGTGTGAAGGTATTCATTAGTTTAACGTAAAGCAGTAAATTGCTAGCAAACAAAATCAAAGTGGGCAAGAGTTAAATCAGCTTCAAATGGTCCAGATCAGGGATCTGCTTCAGTTAGATTTTATAATAGAAAGAAATTTAAATTAAACAAATGCAGGTTGGTTTTTTTTTTCCCCAGTGCTCAAAATATTTATAGGGATACTGAAGTAAATCAATATTTTCTGAGTTATTGTATAAATTATAATTTACATGGAAAAAACACCTACACTGGCTGTCGTGCACAATTAGGACAGTTTAGCAATATCTGCTTTGTTTGGAAAAAGCAATACACTGGAACAGTGGGCTTGGTTTCTCCTTTTCCTGATCATTTCAGCAAAGCTAATTTAATGACTGCTAGCTGCTGCAGTTATGAAATCCCCTCTGTGTGTTGTACAAATACAGTTCTGTAAAGTCCCAGGGTGCAGACTTCAGCCATTTTGTTGTCAGAAGCTACAATTTGGTCTACCTCACTTGGGCACCTAACTTGCATCTGCATTTAAGCTGTCTATTGAAGCAGGCTTCCCAAAGGAAGCGCCGAAACTTTCCACGCAGGCACTGGAGACGTGTGCCTTTGAGGGTCTCCAGAGGGACAGCCTTCCCTACCGAACTTCTGTACCTAAACTCATCCTGATGGGACTTCTCAGTAGGTTTTCAAAGGCACATCGCTCTCTCCTTTAGCTATACGGGGGATTTGAGCCGTCACTATCAAGTGCTGCTGCTCTGCCTGACTAACACGTAGGTACAAGTCAGGTACCCAGGGCAGGGGAGGATGGCAAAGGGCAGCCCCCAGCAACGCCCGCCTGCAGCTTTTGTGTTTTGTCTTCAGGCTGCCTCTTGAAGAGTTTACTTTTGTTCTTCACCTTGGCATTTCTTAATCAAAAAGACTTGTCCTAGAGTAAAGGTACGTGTTTCTTTCCTGCTCAGATGGAAGTACTGTTAAAACAAGGGTCCCAGCTGGACCGCAGCTTATCTCACAAGATGGGCTGCCTGCACGGTGGAGTTTCCAAAGTGAGCTTGGGGGAAATTTCGGAGTCTGATTCAGGTCGTGGTTTGAAGTACCATAATTTTTTATTCATAATCGTCACATCTATATATTGGTGGATGTCACCAGCGGAGGCAATAAGAAAAAACAACTATAAACTTATAAAAAGAAGCATTTTATTCCTGCCCTTGTCGCCACATGCACTGGAAAGGAACCATATTGGCTCTTTTTTAGCTAGTAATGTCTAATGCAGGAAGACAGGAATAAGCAGAGTAGAAAGCACCTGTCAGCTCTATTTCCCACTCTCCTTGATTAGCATGAAACATTAATAGGGCTCTCAGAAATTCTGGTCTGAAATGGGCTTTGCTTGAAAACGTGTCTGCCTTTACTGCACAAAAGCCGCTGTCATTAAAAAAGGGCAGATAACTAAAGAAGACTCTTTCTTGAAATTTATACCATTTTTTCGTACAATGACAAATTATTTTAATAATGGGAATCGCACACTCTGCCATTTGTATAATGTTTCCCATAAAATTCTCCCATTAAAATTGCTCCACTACTTGACTCATATCTTTTTTAAAAAATGACACACACAAAATGATACATCACGCATTCTTACAAAGAATTGGAAGTGAACATACTGTAATGGGTTAACATACGTTTTAATAAAATTTTCATTGTTGCACATTTCACTTTTCGGTACTGAGAGCCAGGGCTGTACCAGTAACCCCAGGCGATGCCTAAGGATAAAACAAATCATATGGTAGTGAACTATTTTCACCTATTTATCCTTCTACTGAAAATATATTCATAAATACAAAATGAAGCTAAGATACGTAGCCAGTAACATTGTACATAACAAAGATATTCCCTAGTATTTGTATTCTATTATTTTTTAATCATATACGTTCTGCATTTCTACAATGCTTGGGCTTCTGTTTTTATTCCTCACATATCTTGTAAGTCACCAAACCATTTTAATTTTGTCTCCCCAAAGTAGGCAGTAACAAATATTTGAATCCCTATAGTTAAATGAAATCCTATTGCACAACCTATTATGGAACATGTCTTGCGAGACAGAAATGTATGCAGGTCAATTTGTCTAGAAGCTGGAGTTTTCTGAAGTAGAAACTTTTGATTTGTGGCATATGTAGGTTTATTTACGTGTAGACGATCTGTTTTAAAAGATCTGTGTCATCAGAAATGTTCCTGTACACATCAGCATATTAACTGCTTGTTAGATGGCATTATCACAGAGCATAAATACTGAAGAAAAAAAATGGCCCTGAATAATCATTTTAACATGGAGATACCGTGCGATTTACAAATACTAGGTTTTATTTCTTTGTTACTGTGTAGGAGTTCTAGAATAAGAATTACATTTTGTTACCACAAAGGAAAATGATGTGGTCACAATAAATTAAGTTCAAGGTGCACCGAAGCTCTAATTTTCTTCATTGTTTAATTTATTGCCTACCTGAAGAAATTTAAAGGTGGAATTGAAGGCAGATGCTGAGAATAAAAGAAAAGCAAATGTTGTTTAAGGAAATTGTAAGACTTCAAATTTTAAAATATCCAGAACTCCTTTTCTCCTTTCTCATGTCCCTTCTTTTCCCAACTCTGATTCCACTAAAGATGCTTCAGTTTGTCTCCTAGCACATTACTTAAAACAATATTTCTTCTGTAAGAATGATTTTATACAGAATGAAATGCAAGTATATTCATTCAGCAAACCATCATAAGAAAACAAAACAAAGTGAGTT
>VZTU01034978.1:194401-202332 GCA_013400835.1 Zapornia atra
CAGAAACTTTTTTTGATGTATTTATATTCCAGACTTAAAACACAGTATTTTTGGATTCAGAGGCAATCAATCACAATCACTGTCACAGCCGTCCTTAAACTCCTCAGGTTTGCTATTAAAAATGTTGGGATCAAAATAAATGGAGTGATTTCTTGAGCTTTCCAAGAGTTCAAATTGCTACTTTCTGTCCTGCTTGCATTTCTAGAAAGGTAACTAGTGCTTCTGATCGGCTGCTCTGTGATAGCCGTGCATTCCAGTGCAGAGAGGTGTTACGGGCATCCTTAGATCATGAACTTTGGGGTTTTTTTTTCCTTCCTATCCTCACAAGCATAGATCCCTGTGTGCCATCAGTTTCTTTGTGTGCTCAGTCCCATTTGAAAGGGTGGGGGGGAGAGAAGCAAACCCTTAAGGTGAACCCTTCAGTGCTAGGCAGTAGTAGCTCAGTTCCTCATCACAGATGACTCAAGTGCCTTAAGGAGGTACGTAACTCAGAAAAGGCAGTGGTGAGGTTTTAATTTTTTTATGATTCAGAATCTTTGAAAACCCTTGTCCAAACAGAAAAATAAGTCATACAAGAAGAGGAAAGTTTTTAACATAAATGAAGGTATTCCCTTCCCTCAGAAAATATCCCCCTTGGTATATATCTGTTTTCTGAGCATTGCCATTTCTTTTTATATTCAGTTTTGAGGGAAGGAAAGATAAAAAGGAAGGGGGCATGGAGCTAGTTTTGAAAAGTGAGGGGGTACTGCACTAACACTGGGTGAAGTTTCTAGTCTGGCTGCAGACTCCAAGCTGGTTAAATGTTCAGAAAAGGAAGGATACAAGACATTTGAATGAGAAAGTTTTAAAAAAGTGTTCATAGATTCCTAAATTAATGGGAGGGCTCCCAGTGACTTCAATAGACTTTAAAGTATTTCTCAGGCACCAAATATATTTGAACCCTTATGCAGCTGATCTGTTAAAAAGCGTGAGTCATCTAAGTATCTCCATGTCAAAAATTCTCCAGTGGTCAGTTGGAGAAAGCCCAAATGGAAACTACTCCTGAAAGACCTAACAAAAGCTCCCAGTTTCTCCTAGGATTTCCCATCACTAGGGTGATATATCTGTGGGTTCACAGAATTTCCTGTTAGCAGCAGGGCACGGCTCTGTGTCTGTGCCTTTGTGTGTGAATTAAAGAGAAGCTGAAAGCTGTACAAAAGCTCATTTCCCCCTCATCCTCGCCACCATTTTTGCCCAATTATAAGGGAAATGCCTGAACGTTCAGCATTTACACTTGCCCCAATAATTCTACCATCTTGAGGATGAAGCTGACACAGGACAATGGGCTTTACACTTGTTTCAGGTTATTCTTAATGCTACTTGACTCCACCTGAAAGAAAAGGAAGAAAGAAAAAAAATCAATCATCTGCCTGCTGCTGACTTCCTAGAATATACCGAAGAAAACACCTTTGCGCCAGGATTGTACAGGTCTATGTATCTCACAAACAATGCACATATCCTTTACTTTGCCTGGCTGGGAAGAGGATCGATATCACATATATACAAGCTATACTATTGTGAGGCTTTTCTTCTGAAGTGCTTTGTGCTCTGAGTCAAGAGTAAAAATAACAAGAGAGCCCATACCTGCCAGCCAGTTTGCTGCGAACAACATACTTTATCCAAAGGGGCCAGAAATGGCAGCATCTAAAAGATGTGAATGGAGTCATAATAGAAAGAGAGGTCACGACTGGAGGAAGAATACCAGGGAGCACTGCAGAAGCTGTTTAGGGAGGGAGATGTTTAATTGAGATGTTCAGGTTGACCGGAGTGAATTTACTAAGATCAAGTAAGTGTTTAACTTAAGTTCAGATCAGAGGTTGAATCAATGCTTGTGAAATTTTTAGTTCATTCTGAAAAGGTTCAAATAGCCCAACATTGCTGAAATCTAGTTATTTTTATTTTGTTGGGCACTCGTGATGCTCAATTAGAGGAAAGTAGTCTGGAAACAAAATGTATAGAAACAAAAGTCCACTCTTCCACCATAATCCCTTTTCAAAGGAAAAGTTGGAGTAGTTTATAGCAAATGCATTGTGAGAAAAAAAACAGTATATACCCCTTGGAATTTCTAATTCTCCTTAATCTGCTTCTCATCCTATCATATTTTCCTTTTTTTTTCCTTGTTTTTATGGCATTGAAGCCAAAATTGGTTAACATCCACCCACATCAATTCATACAGTTCCTGCTTAACCACCCCCATTCATTCCATTATATTTTCACGCTTATTCAGAATTTCCATGGTTCATAGAATCATAGAATGGCCTGGGTTGGAAGGGACACCAAGGATCATAGAGCTCCAACCCCCCTGCCACAGGTAGGGCCACCAACCTCCAGGTCTAGATCTACACAAGGTTGCCGAGGGCCCCTTCCAACCTGGCCTTGAACACTTCCAGGGACAGGGCATCCACCACCTCTCTGGGCAGCCTGTTCCAGCACCTCACCACTCTTTCTGTAAAAAACTTCCCCCTAATATCTAATCTAAACCTTCCTTCCTTTAGTTTTAATCCATTCCCCCTTGTCCTGAAGTTATCTGCCCTTTTAAAAAGTTGATTCCCCTCCTGCTTATAAGCTCCCTTCAGGTACTGGCAGGCTGCAATGAGGTCCCCCCTGCAGCCTTCTATTCTCCAAGCTGAACAAGCCCAGCTCCCTCAGCCTCTCTTTGTAGGGCAGGTGCTCCAGCCCTCTAATCATCTTTGTGACCCTCCTCTGAACCCTCTCCAACAGTTCCACATCTTTCTTGTATTGGTGGCCCCAGATCTGGACACAGTACTCCAGATGGGGCCTCAAGAGGACAGTGTAGAGAGGGACAATCACTTCCCTGTCCCTGCATAGCTCTTCCTGTGATATCACCGTGGTTTTATCCTACCTATCTCTATACACATCTCTCACTGCACATTCTTAAAACTCCCAGGCTTCAAAAAAACTTTTTTCATTCTGTCCTCAAACATATTTTAGCCTCAGACTCGAAGGTAGCCTCAGACTACCTCAAAACCACTGTTCTCACACTCACTATTGTAAGAAGCTTTTTCCTAACATATCCTGTGGATGGGATGCAACTGCTTGAAACTATGGACTTTAGAATAAGAGCTGGAGACTTTGCCTCATAGCATGTGGAGCCTTTGCCTATACTAGTATCTCTCTAAAACGGTATTCCTTTTTGTTATTAATATGCAGAAAGGAGTACTTTGTTTATCAATTCTCTCAAGAAAATTTTAATTGGAAGCTCTTAACAGAATTTGGGATGATTTAATATGGAAAACTGTGGAAAGCTATGAACAATTACTAGTTTAAATTACTGGGGAGTTATGAGCTTGAATTTATTAAGCATGGTGAAGTCCTAAGACATTGCAATAATAGTCTCATATATATGTCTCAAAAGATGGACCTGAGGTCAGGTCTGAAATACTACATTCCTCTCCAACAGTTGTGAGAAGGAGAGAAGGGAAGACTAAGTGTTTCATCCTAACAGCTAGTACTAAAAGCACTATGGGACAAGTCTTCACAAGCAGGTTGCAAACTTCTATTTTTCTGTTTGTCTGGATATAAAAAAAATAAGTCTAAATGCTTTGTTATCAGAAGGGATAGATAAATATGGCATCCATCTCAGGCTTAGAAACGTTCTAATTAATAAGTGGAAGGGAATAAATTCAAGGAAAATAAAGAGAAGAATAGAAAGGCAAAATAAAAGAAGAGGAAAAATAAAATAATGAAAAAAGAATAGAAATAAAAATATTTTTGTCTGCCCTTCTCTGTTTTATTTCAAAAGAGAAATATTCACCTGAAATTTCAATAACATTGTTCATCAAAGTAACCAGTCGGATTTGGACAGTCTAGAATTTGTTTTCCCCTTGTTAATGCAGCAGTCCTCAATCTTGGTGCTGCCTCTGGGTGAAACAGCAAAAAAAAAGAATAAAAAAAAAGAGGAAAAACAGTTTTGAGAAAGAGAAAGAGATAGGTTTGGGGAACAGCAAGGAAAGAAACTCTTGCTTGAGGGATTAGCTTTATATAATTCTGTCAAGCCAATTGCATAAAACTTTTCGGTTGGTGATTTTTATATCTAAGCCATGCATTTCTTTCCTCTGAGCAGTCAGTCACCAGGTCACACTGAACAGAAGGTTCTTTTCAATGGTAGCTCTTTAATTAATCAACTGCATATTAGCCACCCTCAGAAGCCATATCACCTGTCAAATGGATGACGTGAAATATAAGTATTGGGGATAACTACTCCACTGGCATCGTAAGGAAAAATAGTAAATAAATAGCTAACAGGGTGCAGTCTGTTTAAGGAACAGTCGTGTTTTCTTTGTGGGCCAGGTACCTCCACCAAGCCCACTTTGTTGTACACTCTCCTCTTCCACTCACCTCTTCCAGGGCGTGAGTGCATAAATATACTCTGAATCTTTTCAACACACAAACGAGTGCTTACTTTATTAGAGGTGCCCAAGGGTATTTTCTGTTGTTCTTCAGTGTTCGTCAGCAGCAGCAGTTTGGGTTGCACAAGAATTTATATACTGGATCATTCCCTACTTACTCTGCTGAATAAGAAACTTCATTAGATTAAAGATGCATTTCAGGAGAAGAAAACAACTGAATGGACCTTCTGCTTATACCTGAACTCATATTAACCACCACTGCTTCTGGACTGAGGGATTGGCACTGCAAGGCTAGATGTTGCAACGCATTATTTCTCAAATTCTGGCCTCAAATTCCATCCCAGATTACTGTGTGAGGTGCTAGGTGTCTTATGCAAGGCAAAGGGGGAATTAGGTATACCATAGGATCTTATCCTGTTCTGATAGGATCCAGAAATACAGCTGCTCTGAGCTGGTGCTGCATAAGCCACTGTGCTGGGATGTGCTGGGAGGGAGTGGAGCCGAGTAAGATCAAGGGGGAAATGCTGCAAAGAGGAGTATCTCTTGGGACTAGGGTATTTGGGAGTCACCTGTCACCACCTGGGATTTGCTACCCAAGAGCCTTGTCTGGTATTAGGCCCAGATCTACAGTAATCTAGATGTGATTCAGTAGATTCAAAGTCCAGATTGCTCACATGTTACATAGCTAATGAGCTTGAGATTTCATGATACTGACTAGAGATGTGTGAAACCTTATAGTGGCCTTCCAGTAACTGAAGGGGACCTACAGGAAAGCTGGGGAAGGTCTGTTTATAAGGGCATGTAGCAACAGGATGAGGGGAAATGGTTTTAAACTAGAGCAGGGTAGGTTTAGATTAGACATTAGTGAAAAGATCTTCACTATGAGGGTGGTGAGACACTGGAACAGGTCACCCAGAGAGGTGGCGAAGGCCCCATCCCTGGAGTCATTAAAGGTCAGGCTTGATGTGGCTCAGAGCAATGTGGTCTAGTTAATGGTGTCCCTCCTTACTGTAGGAGGGTTGGATTAGATGATCTTTAAAGGTCCCTTCCAACCCAAACACATTCTATGATTCTATAAACCCTCCTATATCTGATTTTCTGTTCCCTTACACTGTTTCTGTGCCACATAGTTCAGCAATCCACAGCCTGAACAACTCGAGACCTCAATAAACTTTCACAGGCCATAGAGTTCCTTGCAGAATCTGGCCCTTGGTCATATCTGTGGAAGAAATTAATTTTCTGCCACTTTTAATGAATTACAGATGAGCAATAATTTCAGAAGCCTCTCATTAAATAACAGGAGAATATAATTTCAAATTAAAAAAGTACAGAAATGAACTGCAGGACTGTTGGGACGGAACATACCAAACAGGAAATTTTCATTATAGAGTCAGTAAATTCCATCAGCCTTTGCCAAATGCAGCCTCTGCATTTATGTCACCACTGCTCACATCCCTTAAGATCAAAGAGTTTTGGTGGCTTATACTGCAGCTTCTGCCACCACATCTGCATAGTTTACCATCCAGGTTTTATTTTGCTGTAAGGCAGTTGTCAGTGGCACTGTCTGGAAAATGCAGAGAGAGGAGAAAAAAGGGCTTCCAGGAATGGAACAAAACCAAACTGAGGACGATATATCCAACAATATCCAATATGTGCTCCCTTGGAGCATTAATAAAGTGCAACCCAAGAGAACCTAGCCACAACACATTCTGTCCTCTAACATGCACCCTTCTGTTGTGGAGTGATATGGGACATGTTCAGCACTTTAGTTAAGTGAAAATGCCAGTAAACAAAGATTAAGTTGCATGTCAGACAGTGTGAATACTTTCCAGAGTCTGGCCTCGAGCACATAAGTGGTGAGTTTGCCAGTTGTTTGCCAATTGATATTGCTTGATTTCCTGATCTTCCTCCCTGTCTTAAGTATGAGGAATGCACACCTAGCAACCACTGACAGCCTGGCAGAAGATTGGATGCAAGAGTAGTATTTTCAGTTGTGCCATGTTGTTGTGGGTTAGCCACAGAGCATGCTCTGAATCCTGTATCATACCTGAGAAACAAGATCAGACATCCACTGCAAAAAAGCCTACCTACGAACCCCAGCTGGTCCTGTTGCAGGTGATATCAGATCCCTTACAGGAAAGACATCTGCACCTGTGCAAAGAAGGACATGAAGTTTTCCTTTCTGCTGGGTGTCATCACCACAGGCTTCATTGAATGGTGATTTTTCTGATAGATGCCACGACTTTTCAGATACCCTAATGTATCCAGGATATCTGTGTGGATTCACTAAATGTGGCATGGTATACAGGAGACCTGAGCCCATCTACAGCTTTGGCTGGCACTCTGGCAGCTCATGCAATCTCCAATGGCCCAAATACCTGTTTGGGAATCATGGCCTGTGAGAGCAAACAGATTGATTGATGGACGTTCAAATGCTCTCCAAGTGTATCCCATACTACACACCAGGCAATGGATATACTGATATTTTTGTTCTGTGAATAGCTGCCATGTTCCTCATAGTCAACCTTGAAGATCCTTCTAGAGAGAGTCAATGTGAAAAGGAACAGCTCTTTTAGACCGAGGACCTTTCTGGATACTTCTTTGTGCAGCACTACAGCTGTTACCAATGTGTCTGCTAGCAGGCTACAGGAAGCACTCTGCACATATCTACATTAAGTCAGATTTTAAGTCAGACTAACCTTTCACATAATTTTTTTTGTTCCAGTTGGAAACGTGTCATTCATCTCAGGTGAGATTTCATGCTCAGGAACTTGAAACTCAGATTTTTGCAGGCATGACTTTCTTCACAGCATAAACCATAACACTTCAATAAATATGGAACAGTCGCTAAGGTCAGATATCTCTGTTTTATCCCAAGACTCCAACCAGGGAGTGGATAAGTGAATTTTGTCTCAATGTCATATTATAAACTGCTTGTGGTTAGAAGAAAGCAGCACTTTAGATTAGGACTACTTAGGAAATTACTTTTATTGATATATTTAGCATCATTATCATGTACCAAGAGATCTTTAGTAACTTTTATTCCTTTTAAAAGCAACTACTGGCCTTCAACAAATGCATTTTTGATTCAGTATTTAGGCATGAAACATGACAATATATAAGACCTATTAACAGATGGTAATAAAGGTGAAAACTGGACTAAAACAAACCCACATTTGCTGACTTCTGTCAGCAGATCTTTTTAGAGGTTGGATGATCTCTATTGGTCATTGAACAATGTGGCAGATTTACCCCACAATGGCCAAAGTAGGTGCAACTTGGGATCTTCACTATGAGTGGTACTCCATTCTGATAATGACTTTTTTGGGAATTACACATAAAGACAAAAACTTTCTAACAGAGAGGCCTATTCAGCCAAAGGGATTATAGAATCATAGAATGACAGAATGGTTTGGGTTGGAAAGAACCCTTAAAGATCATCTAGTCCAATTCCCATGCCATGGACAGGGACAAATCCCACTAGAATCATAGTATGGTCTAGAATGGAAGGGACACCAAGGA
>VZTU01034979.1:0-17747 GCA_013400835.1 Zapornia atra
AAAGTATACAACCTGGAAATGAAAGGGTACATAGTATGTATAATAGATAATCAGTGAAGCAAAAACAATATGAAATGTGGCTGTACATATGAGTTGCTATGTTTAAAGAGAAGCAACAAGAGCAATGGATAATATTACAGCTTTTTAGAATTATCATTAATTTTTGAATACCAGCCAAACACTGAGCAATTCAGACTAGGGTCTTAGGTCACACAAATTGAATATAAATGCTCCAGTCACAGTATTTCATTCATGATGAAGAGCAAGGGGGACAATAAAGAACTTTAGAATGGTGTTTTCTGAGTTTTTTTAATGAATTGTAAATATTTTTTCTTGTCTTTATAAAGACTTGTTCCCCATTTAGAAAGGATATAGTTTGGAAAATTTTGAAGCATTTCTGGCAGCTTATGACTTCCAGGTTTTTATATTACATTGATTCTGACTGTCAAAATTCTACCTGTGTAGCAAATTTATTATTAGATTGATTTATTAATAATTTTAATAGTTATGTTATTGCATACAGTCACAAAACATCACTTATCTGACAGACATGTGTAAAGTTACAGAAGCCTTTTTTCTGACTAGCCCCCTTGAAATTTTTGCTTTCACAACTCAAAAATTTGCTTAATTTAGTTTGTTTCAGATTTTCCCAATCTCAGGAAAGCATATCTATAAAAGTCCTTAGGTGCTCATTTCTCAAGCTAGTCAATAGAAAAAAAAGTTAATTATTATGTCTGCCAATTCAGTTATATTCAGTTATTTCTGGGTTTTTTTACTTTTAGATAGATAGATAGATAGATATAATTATCAGTTAATAATGGAACATCACATCAAATTTTGATAGATCATAACTAGTCAACTTATCTCCCCACTAGTGGAGCAGTACATCTTCCAACAAGTTTGTGCAGAATCAATAGCTTTCTCCAGAAAGTTTTTAGTCCTGAATGTAAAATTGAAATAAATAGTCCTTACAAGATTACAGATAGCCTGGTCTTTGTTACAGTACAAGTTTCTGAAGCCAAAGTCTTTCTTCCTGCACCCTCAGTACACTTTATACATATCCTGAGCAAATTATCATATCCTTGAGTGTCAACTTGAGATTTGGAATGAGCATAGAATGCTTAAATGTATGTAAACATTCTTAGAGATTATATGCAATAGTCTCACTTCATCATAACTTTGTACCTTGGACACCAGTGTACTAAAATTTGAGAACAGAGTATTTTACTGTTAATAATATTTCCAAGAGTAATAATCTTGTTGAACTAATCTGAAGGCTCTTTAAATTAAGAAAATAATAATTTCCAATCCAAAATATTTTTTTTAAGAAATATGTGATATACACTATACCACATTTCACATCTGACAATAGGACTGAATATTTCTTATGGATTTTTAAAGGAATCCAAAATTACTTGTAAGCCATAATTCTGGACAACTAACACGTTATAACTCACATTAGTTAACCTAAGTCATAATTAAAATACTGAGTTGAATTATTAAGATAAATGCAGCCTCTGAAATTATTTTTAAATTTATTGGAAGAGTCAATGGCGGAAGTTCCACTTCAAATATGTGTATATTGATTTAAGTGCCAATTTTATATTTGATCAAAAATTTTGCCCTTACTACATCTGCCTCTGGAGCACCGATTGCTGACACACAAACTGAAATTCTAAAACTCACTTACAAAGAAAAATATACTTCTAATAGAGTTAACAAGAAATTTTTGTAGTAAAATATTTTTCCTTTTAAAATGCTGATTTGATGAAAAAAAATTATTCATATAAATGTGCCAAAGTTCTTGAAGATTATATTTACTAGTGACTATATTTCTACAGCAAATCATTAATATGGGTTGCCTTATTTCTAAAAAAAATTAATGGCATTTAGTACAGAAGATTTTTTTTTTTTTTTAAAGTTTCCACATATTGCAAGTTCCATTTTCTGGCCTTCTAGATTTTCTTAAAACTTTGGTAGTAAATTTCAAAGAACAAAACAGAAAAAAAAACCCAAACAACATTCTCTAATACTTATATAATTTCAACCATCTGTTGAAATTATACATGAGAATATGGGAAAGGGAAAAAGTCCAAATCTAAATTTTACTTAAATATTTTGTGCCCATCTACACATGTTCAATGATGACTAGTCCCATAAAAATTATAATGTGCTATAATCTATTATTTTGTTAATTATACACTACCTTCTGTGGGGAACAATGAATAATATAATAATAATGTAACTTGGAGGCCAAAGTCAGAAATGTATTAATGCTTGTCATTCGAGACAAATACAAGTTATAATTTTCATAATTTGCTCAGATTGGAGTTAAATATGGATACAATAGAATGCATGAGCATTCTGACTCAAGGAGGCTACACCAGCAAAATTTAGAATCAGTTACTAAAATATTTAAATATTTTCATTTTGGGTACCAACAGAAAAATGTTCTCCTCTCAAGCTAGTGTTTCACAGGGTCTTGTGTTTGTGGTCTCAGTGTGACCCTCTGCAACAGAATGGCTATGGCAACACTGTATCACTTTTAACCTGCCTTTTCTGTGAAACTCTTGCAAGTACCATACCACTGAGATTTTTTTGTCTATGTTTTCACTTGGGTAGATTTTGAATAACATTGGAGCTGTGTTACAGCTTTCTATTGGGGTATTTTTTGCTAGGGATTGGCGCCACATATTATGGAGCACAGACATAAAGAAATACTTGGAGGTGAAAGTACTTTTGAGATACATTTGGTAGATTATGAAGCAAAAGTAGTCCATATTGGCACAGCGCATTCAGTGATATAAATGGAGTGGTCACTGAGGAAGAAGAAAATCTCAGACCTGTACTTGTGTGTTTGTACATCTTCTTGAATGTATCTATTTGGTTGACCGCAAAAGAGAGGAAGAAGTGAAATAACATACCAGCAGCATGAATGATTCCCTGGGAAATCAGGACACGGAACTAAACTGGGAGCCCAGATTTTTTTTCAGATTAATTGGTTCAACTGTGATGGCCTGAAGGGTAGCACAGACTGCTCCTTGTGCTGAAGACCTCTGCAGCCAGTCAGTATTGACTATGCAGCTATCTTTAAACATGTCTATGATATATAGTGTTGTATACATTATAAAATTTATTTCTGTAGAGACTCAGGCTACTTTGAGAATATGTAACTTTGGTGATTAATGTGGTATAATAATAATTTTAAGTTGGGGATTTTTTTCCCTAATCCTGTAGCTCAGAAGATATAATTTTGCCATTGTCAGTAATAAGCCAAGGACTTGTAAGAAACCTGCAAGGACTCAGAAATACAACTTGTCAGACTTGGTCTGACTTGCCTGAACCTATGTTTCAGTTTGTTTAGACGTAACAGCAATTGCCTAACTACAAGGTTATTATTGTCATTAACTTAGCCTTCTATGATTATGTAGTATAGTCCCGTTGTTATATAACACTATTCTACAAAGCAGTTCTATGTCAATTTTAATACAGCTCAGTAACTGACAGAAAAGTATTTTATAGTGTTTAATTATTTATATATTGACTTAGAATAAAAATGCAGTGCGGAGAATTTCACTCATGGATGACAGCAGTGTCCTTGAAAGTTTGGTCTATAAGTGAATGTCAAATGACCCATTACTGATCATTAACAGAATAGTATTTTGGGAGCAGGGTAGAAAAAGGTTTAGGCATTTTAAAGACAAAAAAAAAAGAACAACTATAGAATATATGCCAAACATACCGTGTACAGTAGATGTCAGAATAACAGAATTTATGGAACCATGAAGAAAGAATGATTTGGTGGACTATGGGAACAAGTGGATAAAAAATATTTCTAAGGATGAGGACGAACAACATCATATACTCTTAGTGAAGACCTTGGATTCCTGACGTGTTATGGCAGCCTTCTTCCATCCTCATTTTCCTAAAGAAAATTGTTGCAGTTGTGGTGGGTTGACCCTGGCTGGAGGTCAGCCAAAGCTGCTCTCCACTCCTCCTCCTCGACTGAGGGAGAAACAGGGGAGAAAAAATATAACAAAATAGTTGTGGGTTGAGATTAAGACAGGGAGAAATCATCCACCAATTATTGTCATGGTCAAAACAGACTCAAATAGGAAAAAACTACTCCATTTTTTTACCACACAAACTGATTAGAGCAATGACAAATAAAATCAAATCTTAAAACACTTTCTCCCACACCTCCCTTCTTTCTGGGTTAACTCTACTTCTCTACCTTATTCCCTGCAGCAGCACATGGACAGGGAAAGGGGGTTGTGATTAGTTCATCACGTGCTCCTCCTTGGGAAGGACTCTTCACAGTATTACCCTGCTCCAGCATGGGGTTCCTCCAACAGTAGACAGCCCTCCATGAACTTCTTCAATTCCACAGGCTTCAGTTCTTCACAAACTTCCATGGGTTGCAAAAGTTCATGACCAGACTGCTCCAGCATGGTTCCCCCACAAGTTCACAACTCCTGCCAGCAATCCTGCTTCAGCTTGTGTCCATCTCTCCATGGGCTGCAGGTCATTCTAGGAGCTTGCCTCAGAACAGGTTTCCCATGGTCTGCAGGTGGATATCCACTCCACTGTGGACCTCCATGGGCTGCAGGGGGACAACCTGCTTCACCATGGTCCTCATAGGCTAGAGTGGAATCATAGAATCATAGAATGATTTGGTTTGGAAGAGACCTCAAAGATCATGTTGTTCAACTCCCCTACCATGGGAGGGATACACTCTACTAGACCAAGTTGCCCAAAGTCTCATCCAACTGGGCCTTAAACGCTTCCAGGGATGGGGCTTCCAATGTCTCTGGGCAACCTGTTCCAGTGCTTCACCACCCCCATAGTAAAGAATTTCTCCGTGAAATCTAATCTAAACCTACCCTCTCAGCTTGAATCCATTGCCCCTTGTCCTATCACTATACTCCCTGATGAACAGTCATTCTCCTATTTTCCTGTAGGGCCCCTTTAAGTATTGGCAGGCTGCAATTAGGTCTCCTTGGAGCCTTCTCTTCTCTAGGCTGAACAAGCCCAGCTTCAGCCTGTCTTCATAGGAGAGGTGCTCTAGCCCTTGTTCCTGTCTCTGCTCTGGACAATCTCCAACAGATCTACATCTTTCCTGTACTGGGAATCTCTCCTTCAGTGCCTGGAACACCTCCTCCCCACCCTTCTTCACTCACTTTCGTGTCTGCCAAGTTTCTCATATCTTCTCATTCCTTTCTCTAGTGGCAAAAAGTTGATACTAGTTTGTGGGGTTTTGTTCCTTCTTAAATATGGAGGCACTACCACCATCACTGATGGGCTTTTCCTTGGTCAGCAATGGGTCTGTCTTGGAGCTGGCTGGCATTGGCCCTGTCAGACAGGGGAAAATTTCTATCAGCTTCTCACAGAGCAATCCCTGCCGCCCTCCCCATCCCCCCACCCCACCCCTTCACTATCAAAAGCTTCCCATGAAACAGCTACTGACCAGAAGATGCAGAGGGAAAGTGAGTGAGGATAACACCACTTGTAAAGCAATGCTAACTGCATTACTACTGAGGCTTTTTCTTTAATAAGCAGATACTTTGGACTATCATTATTACTATCATTGTAGATGCACTAATATGCTAAAAATGAGTACTTTATTTTGCATATAAAATTGTCTGTTTTCAACCCAGGAAAACTGAACAGTGTAACTGATCTTGTAGCCTGTCCTTCTGTCCTGGTTGCAATTCAGGTCCAACAGTTTGTGTAGGTCCATCCACCTTGTGATTTCGGGGAGAAAAATGTGAAGAGAAAGAGCAAGAAATTGTTAGTGTTAGTACATATTTGCAATAACAACTAACACACATTGAAAAATAAGAATGCTGAGATTCAATACCTTCTTGATAGATTAGGAGGACCAAAGCCATGTGCACCAATCAAAAGGCATAACATCCAGTAAATATGTGGCTATGACAGCTATGGCTCTACTTTCCTCATCCTCTAATCCCTGTCAGGTTAACTGTGGTTGTTTCAAAGGAATTAGTTCAAGACAGATAACTGAGAGCAGAGAAGGAAAAGAATCTACATTAGTATTTCAGTTGTAAGGGTATTCAGCAGAGAAAATGAATCCTGTATTCTTATCATTATTCTATGAGGCTTTTTAATGCCACACATCCCTTTCTTCTCATCCTTTTAACCACAGTCAAAAAAAAAAAAAGCCAGTGAGGACTGTACAAGGGTACTGTTTAACTAAGCACTTAGTTGGCAGCTCACAGAAAAATATGCCTGTCCAAGTGTGTGATTCATTGTGCACTTTGTTTTCAGTTTTAATCAAGTTATTCCTTTGTGTAAAGCCAGTTATCAAGAAAGCTTGTCTCTTGCTCCTGTCTGTTTGTATCCAAGCCCTATTAGTTCTAATAAAACTGATCCAAAACCTCCTAAAGTCAATGAGCCAAGGCTTCTTTTCACTTTGGATTGGACCCAAGTTGTCAAACCAGAAGCGGATCAGTCAAAGTTGACTGTTGTATTGCAGAAGGTGTTTTGAATTAATTGACAAATCCTATTAACATTTTGAAAGTTAGTTTCTGAACTGTAACATGGATCCAGAAGTGAGCAAGATGTTCATGCAGGCTACGAAATAATGAATTATTATGCACTTAATGTCACATTTAAGCTGATTTGTTTATTGCAAATTGGCTGTAGCAGCTTTTTCCCCGCACTATAAGGCTCTTAACAGATACATTAGAGTACAGAAAGCTGAATGTTATTAGCAACACCAAATAATAGGACTAAATAGGACTTCTTTTCCCCAACTAGTAAGTGAAGCTCAGATCTGACTCCTAGAATCAAATTAAATCTGTTTTCACATATCGCCCTGTAGAGTAATACAATATCTGATTAATAGCTTTTAAAGAACAGCATTTTGAAGAGGGCAGGTAAGATTTGACCTAGATGGACATTCCATAGGCTGAGAAACCTATTCTAGTACTTAACCAGTTTCTCTGTAAAACATTCTCTACTCATGCTGAGTTCGTATTTTCCTCGTTACAGTCCGTGTTCAGTCTCTCAACCTTTCTTGTACAGCTCTGAGAAAAGTTTGACTGTGGACTCTCCCACAACAGAGTAGAAGACAAGTTGCATTGACCGAACCTTCTGTCCTTCAGCCTGAGCAATCCCAATTCTCTTAACCTCTCTTTGTACATACTTCATGGGCTTCAGATATCTAACCATTATGGTGGTTTTCCAGAGGGCTTGCTCCAATTTGACAGCCTTGCTTTTATTATGGAGTTCAGTACTGGACCCAGCACTCCAGATATGTCTCACAACTACCGAGCAAAAGGAAAGCATGACCTATCTCAACATGCTGACGATACTCTTTACAACGCAGCATAGGATGCCATTGGCCTTGATCAATGCCAGCCTTTGGTTGTGCTTGGAATAGTGTTAGAATGTTGTTAAACCCGAGAAAAGTAGGAGTACCATGTCAATTTATATTGCTGTGGTAGCTTTAGAAAAAATATTCCAAGTAAAGCAAGTAATCAGGTAATCTAAAAGGACCCCTGAATTTTTCATCCCAGGAAAGAAAAAGTAGCAGAGGAATATATTTCTCCCTAAATCTTTAACAAGACAAATACTGTAGGAAAAGCTATTTAAGCTGATGGACAAATGCTGTCATGAGGGAAATGGTTATAAAATAAGCATGAACTGATTCAGTTTTGAAATTAGAACTTATTAAAATAATAACTTTTGTTAGGATAAGAATTATCTATGAATAACCTCCTGCAAGGGGAGTGTTTCTATCTAACAGATTTGACACAGACAGGCACCAGTCTACACGACCTCAAAAGCCACTTTAAATTTTATGTTCCTATAAAAGATATCACACTTTCTTTGATGTATTGGTACAGTATCTATTGTTTTCCAGCTTGACTACCAGCACAGTTCAATTTCAATACATCCCAATGTGATGCTGAAAAGTCAATTGTTATGATTTTCTGGCTTCTTTGAAAGTACTCCTTACAATAATATCATTTTGTTACATATTATTGTCCCAGTAATATTTACCATTTTAATATAGTTTTAAAATAGCTAAACTAATATTAGTATTTAATTGTTTTTTTTAAATGGCTGATTTCCCATGGAGAATTGGTAAACATGTTTACAATGTTATTTTTAGGTGAAAAAAAACCCTCAGAAAAACCTAATGAACCTAATACTGTACTGACAAGATTATGCAGAAAAAAATCAGATGTAAAAAGATATGGTACAAGAGCTACACACCTTTTTTTTCTCCTAAAACAGTTAAAAATGTGTTTTCAGAAAATAGGTGATTTTACTGAACTTTTAAAAAGAAACATATTTTCGTAAAATAGGTGTTACATAACTATTTTAGTATTGCTCCACATAAGTAAAATATAATCTGAACTTGATTAGTCTTAATTATATTCTTAGCTGAAAACATGAATAAATTTACTGTCTATAAAGTAGTCCATTCTGAGATTATAAAGTTGATTTTCCACAGAACCATACTTCACTTTAATTTTTCAATCTTTCTTACCATAACTAAGGTACTGTGTTGCATTACACATAAATGGAATTATTTTTGTTTTAACTTCATAACATTGAGAGTGGGACCAGTTTCTACTTTTTGTCATTTTTTATGAAGTTTTGGCTCCTTCACAGAACATCTCAAGAGTATAATGAAAGCCTTTACAGCAGATTGAACAATTTAATAGGGATCCAAGTTATCTTTTTATATACAATCACATCTGACGTCATACCTATGCTTCACACAAGTATTCTTAAATTAGTAAATGTTTGTGGGGTTTTTTTTACCCAAGTAAGGTTTCTTTTTTATATAAGGATCAATTTCTATAGTAGCTCTAACATTTGTTTGAAGCTGTCATCTGGCCTACGGTAATGTAACAGAGAGTTCTGAGGAGCATAATATTTTTATTCATAAGAATAGGTTTGCTTAATAGCCTTGCCTAACTTCATTTATATTTTGGTTCTTCCAGAATTGCAACTTTAAACACAGCTAGGGAAAAAAACCAAACAAAAAAACCCAAATCCTGAAGAAAAATTGACTGTTTCCTGGACTATTTCCTGAGATACCTAATACTTCACTATAAATATAAAACAAGTTTGTACTGTTTCTAGCATGCCACTCTCTGCAATAATTAGATATAACAGTAAAAAATCACTTGTTTTGCAGTGCCAAATGGAATCAATAGCAAGACATTGCCTTCAGAAAGGTTTGATATTATGTCTTGATGTTTTTGTTGTTTTTTATACAACTGCTAAATACGTTACTAAACTTGAAGCCCAAATGAATTCAAATTCTATTGAATATATTCACTTTTTCATTCCTGATGAAAGTAATTATCCTAGAAATAGTGTCTTGGAAAGGTGGGCCTGTAAGGACTTGTCTACGGCTGTCAAATTTATTGACTTAACAGATCATTAAAAATTATCTAAAGTCATATTTCATCCTGATAATATAATTACTTCGAAATAGATTCTACATGCAGATCTGGAAAACTTCCAAATCCAGGGAGGTTCTAGAATAATTTGATCGATCTCCTTTATCTGTGATACAGGATTCCATCAGAAGAGTATGCTTGAATAGGTTTTCAATGGTTTGAGGACAACTTATGGGCTTACTTTCATACCTGTGGTCCTAAAATGTTTTTAGCCGGACTGACAAAACTCAGAAATAGATTGTGATGGGCTGACCTTGGCTGGCTGCCAGAGCCCTGCCCAGCTGTTCTCTTACTCCCTCTCTGTAACAGTAAACGGGGAGAAAATATGATGAAAAAATCTTATGGGATGAGATAAAGACACGATGAGCATTTACCAGTTTTCATGATAGGTAAGACAGACTTGACTTGGGGAATATTAATTTAATTTATTGCAAATTAAAGTAGAGTGAGATGGTAATAAATGCTAAAAAAACCTGGTCACCTTCTAACAGTACAGATAGCACAAGTGTTTTGCTTGGGTTTGTTTTAATCTACACTGAAAACAGTAATTGTGATTTTTTTAATGAAACTAAAGAAGGAGTAAACACTGTCCCACTACATGAACTGAAAAATAACAATTGGGAAATGTATGTTTAAAAAAAAACAAAAAGAAAAGAAAGACTTTGAAACTAGAGATACTTGATTCTTATGAGTTGTTATAATCCCTCTGAGTACAGTTTGAGTGTCTCAGTATGCCTTGGCTTTGCAGTTCAGTTTCAATCAGAAAGATGTGGCCTTGCTGTATGATTTCCTTTGCATGTAACACCAACTTTGACCTTTTCAAGTAAAGAATTTCAATAGTAGAAAATACTTAAAGGTGGTTTTGTGATTTGTACAAATGTTTCCCAGGGACTAAGCAGAGATTATCAAACTCATTTGTCTTTTGACCTAAAGTGGATCTTTTAACCTAGTTCTTCAGTGTCCAAAGACTTGTGCACTAATCCACTAATCCTCCTAGTCTCACAAATTATTGAAAATCTATTATCTACAATCTCAGACTGCAGACCAATTGGAAAGATTGAGACCTCAGGGAAGCCCAGATAGTGAAATATTTTCCTCTACAACATTTAATTCCTCACCATTTTAACTTTGTACTGATTTTTTTTTTTTAGGAACAGAATTATCTCCTTGTTTGAGTTTAATGTTTTTTGCAGATACAATCTGTATTTATAACATTTGAGTTAGAGGGTTTTTTATGCAAAGTGATATTGAAGAAATAGATTCTGCATTTTAGCAGCTTTTCAATTCCTCCTACTTTTTGCTACTGCAGAGAATCATGGGAAAAGCTACAAAGGTTTTGAAGTCCAAATGTGATTTTTATTTAACCGAAATTGGTTTATTGCAACTCTTCTTCACTACATTTACACTGTAAAACTCATAACACAAAATTTGCAAAAGAATTGTGCAATGGATATAAGTGCTAAGTTGTAGGATACTATATAACAAATTTATTTCAACAAATCATATCTATATTTACTAATTTAACAATTTATAAAATCAAATTTATGTAAAATGTACAGAGAGATTATAGTGAAAATATATTGTCTTCGGAAAGCATTTGAAAAATTAAAATGGTAATAATTTTATTCAATTGAAAATCTTGTGAGAAAAATGAAAGTTGGAGACATGCAAACTGATAAATGGGAGAGATAAGTCCTCCTGTCAGCTTCTTTACCTTTTGCCATTTTATACATATAAATAACTGTTACCTGCTCAAATAACTACTGGAAAACAAAGCTACATGTTGTTCTTTTCATTTTCCCTTCACTAAGAAGCACATCACATATCTTTACCTATGATCATGCACATATTAACATCAACACTAGCTTAAAGCACTCTTCAGAACTGCCTGTTTCTAGAAGTAGCTAATGTGAGTGACATAATGCAACATATACAAAATTTCATTATGTTTCTATGACTCCGTATATTATACATACATGAAGTTTCGCTTCGCATAGAGAATGTGGATAAAAAGTACTATGAACAATAGCTTCTGATAATAATTGGAATTATGTGTGTGATTGAATATGCAAATTACTTGTCTCAAATGCAACTTAATAGGTGCATTTACTGACATGATGCACACTGGCCCACCCAGATGATTTTGATGAATTATTTGCCATCTAGGAGAAAAAAAGTCTTCACTTTTGACTGGTGTAACATGTATTGAAGCTATGTATTGGAGTCATAATGCATTTGCACCTAGGCAAAAAAAAAAAGAAGTGTGTTGGTAAATGCAATGTTAAAATCTATTTTTCATTATCACTTCAAAGAAGAAACAACTGCAGTTATTCAAGGCTGGATTCACACAGAGACATAAGGTACTCTGCCTGTGACTGCCAGTGGACAGACTGACCTGAGCTGCCTCTGCCCTGACTAATTCTAATAGTGAAATAGCGAAAAAGGATAACACAGAGATGCATGTGCCTGAAGCACAACATCTACATGCCTTTTAAATATCTCCAGGGATGGTGACTCCACCATTTCCCTGGGCAGCATTTTCTAGTACTTGACTAACCTTTCAGTAAAGAAATTCTTCCTGATATCTCACCTAAATCTCCCCTGATGCAATTTGAAACCATTTCCTCTAGTCCTATTGCTTTTTACCTGAGAGAAGAGACCAACTCCCATCTCTCTACACCCTTCCTGCAGGTAGATGTAAAGAATGATATGGTCTCCTCTCAGCCTTCTTTTCTCAAGACTAAAAAGCCCCAGCTCCCTCAGCCATTCCTCATAGGACTTGTGCTCCAAATCCTTCACCAGCTTTGTTGCCCTTTTCTGGACACATTCCAGCATCAGAACATCCTCTTGTAGTGAGGGGCCCAGACTGGACACAGTACTTGAGGTATGGCCTTACCAGAGCTGAGTATAATGGAACAAACACTTCCCTACTCCTGCTGGTAACACTACTCCTGATACAGGCCAGAATGTTGTTGGCCTTCTTGGCCACCTGGGCACACTGCCTGCTCATGTTCAGACAGCTGTCCACTAACACCCCCAGGTCCTTTCCCTCCAGAGAGCTCTCCAGCCACTCTGCCCCAAGAGGAGATGTGGCTCACCTTCCAGAGAAAATACTCACAGGTTTACCTTCTGAGACAATTTGCTCAAGGTCTCCAGCCACACATCCCAAGCTCTCATTTAAGGAACAATTCCCTGCACCACAACTCTCTGATGTGTATTTTATTTCTGAGGATAAATTTAGGGATTTTTTTTTCTGTAACTTCCTTGTGCATTCCCATATCTAACAAATCTTGATTCAGATTTCTCTAATAAAATTGTATTACTTCATAGGTGAATTAGCATGATGCCTGATTATCCTGGTTTCAGCTAGGACAGAGTTAATTTTCCCAAGGAAACAGCACAGGTGAGCCAAGCTGACCAAAGAGGCTTTCCATACTATGTGATGTCACATTCCCCATAAAAGGAGCTAGTTGGAGAGGGGTCAATCTGAGTGGCTCTGGGATGGTCTGAGTATGGACAGAGTGTCTGCTTGGTCATTGGGTTGGAAAAGGGCTTTGTGTTATCACTGTGTATTCTGTCATGAGTTCTGTTGTTGTTTCCCTCTCTCTGTGCTGTTTCAGTAACTGTCTTTATCCCAACCTCACTGGTGCTTTTGTCCATCTCTCCTCCTGTGGGATGGGTGAGCGAGTGGTGCGTGGTGGTCATCTGCTGCCTGGGGCTGAACCTCGACAATGAGCAAGAAAAACATATGGTTAGCAATAACTATCACAGTAGGTTAACTAGCTTTGATTTTCCTGCCTTTTTCAACCTCCTTCTTGGCACTCTTGTCTGTCTACTTTTGATTTCCCAGCAAGGAAATTAGCCTCTGCCTTTATTTCTGTGAGGTCATTTATCTTCGTGTGAGACCTACCTTCTTGAGTTTCTTGCCTACAAAGATAATGACTAAAGTAGGGACATTACTGTGTGTTTTATTGCACTCTGCCTCCTCAGGCATGGGTGGCCAGAATAAGGTCCCCAGCCCCTTTTGTGAAGCTGTTTCCATAGCCTAGAGTGCTGGCAGGAGTTTTTAAACTCTCTGGAATCCTCTGCTATCCAATGACGAGGCTGAGAATTCAGACAATTCCAAAAGGATGTGATACAACTCCCCTGTCCCTTGAGCACCATCCATAAAATACCATCAGCTTTGAAGAGTGGAGAAATTCAAGCACCAAAGGACACCTAAGGCCAAATTCTAATTTACTAGAAGATAAGGGAGGTCTGCCTGCCTTGTGTTATTCCTTCCTTGGCTATGCCCCGCAGCACTCCTTGAAGTGTTTTAGTGCTTGCTGTGCTGTAGCTGTAGAAGCCAGGGTGTCCTGCTCCTTAGCAAAAGATCATCAAGAAATATTGTTTCCCTGGCCTCCCTATTGCAGCCACCTTCTGATAAAAATGCTCATACCATGCATTAGTACTCTCGGACCAAGTACTGGAATCAAAGATTATTCAATCCCCAACTGCACATTGCTCAATGCTAAGCAACAGAGTCAGGGTTCTGCTTTTATTTTCAGGCACAGTCCATGAATACTTAATTCTCTATTATATCATGATCCAGTTGATACAGGGAAGTTGGACGCACTTCTGTAATTTAGTGATTAGTGAATTCTTCTCAGAGTACTGGGTTTCGAGCTGTCATTTTGAATGACATGTACCTGGACTGGAACTGTTCTGTTTAGAAACACTGATAGGTGCTCAGAAAAGGGTCAGCATATAAACTAGCATATACTTTGCAACCATAAGTTGTTTTCATAAATGCCAAAGAGGCATAGATAAATTAACCAGGTACATCATATTTCTTCAATACAGACAAAATGAATAATAAATAGAGACCAGCCTTACAGAGAAGGACTTGAGGATACTGGTGGGAGAAAAATTAGACATGAGCTTACTATGTGCAGATGCAGCCCAGAAAGCTTATTGCATCCTGGGCTGAAAAAAAAAAAAAGCAAGACCAATAGGTTGAGGGAGGTAATTCTTTCCCTATGCCACTTTTGGGAGACACCATCTGGAGAATTCTGTCCAGCTCTGGGGTCCCCAGAACAAGAAAGACTTTGGTCTGATAAAGTGTGTCAAGAGGGCTAGAAGACTTCTATGAAGACAATCTGAGAGGGTTGGGCTTGTTCAGCCTGGAGAAGAGAAGGATACCTTATTGAGGCCTTTCAGTATATGAAGGGGGTTTATGAAAAAGCTGTGGAGCCACTTTTTCAAGGGCATGTAGTGGTAGGACAAGGGTAATGGTATAAACAAAGAGAGAGTAGATTTAGATTAGATTAGATTAGATTAGATTAGATTAGATTAGATTAGATTAGATTAGGAAAAAATTCTCTGCAATGAGAAAGTGAGACATGGACACAGGTTGTCCAGAGAAGTTTTGGATGCCCCCTCCCTGAAGTGCTCAAGGTCAGGTTGGATGGAGTTTTGAGCAACCTGGTCTAGTAGAGGATGTCCCTGTCTGTGGCAGAGTGTTGGAACTAGATGGTCTTTAATGATCCCTCACAATCTAAATATTTCAATGATTCTGTTATGAGTTCTATATCCTTTAAGCGGTCTGAAGTGTAATATCAAGGCAGTTTTGGGCACCAAGGTGCATTACTCAACTCAGCCTACATGTATTCATATGCAGAGTCAGGATTATATTCAAGCTTTTACCCAAATAATACTCAAAGAGAAGAATAGGGTTAATTTTTCTGCTCTTCATGATGGAAGGGAATAATTCCTGCTTTGCTTTATTTTTGTATACAGACTACAGGTAACTGCAACTCTTTCACCTGTCTGCCTAAGTGATTAGGCTACTTATTCAGTAATTTCTTCCTCAAGTTCATAACTTCTGGGCAAGCTTCAACACATTTTTCAGAAATAACTAACACATTTTATTTCTTGAAATGTCAAGTTGGTTTATGTTGGAAGATGATCATAATATTCTAGTCAACAAATGATGTAAGGTGCTATTACCTTTAGTATTTGTGGAGGTTTTTCTGTGTTGGAATACTTTCCAATAGCCACTTCTGCAAATTTCATTTGGTCATCTTCACCAGTATTTTCAGTAAATTGAAAACTGTATTTGCACCAGGAAATAAAATCTTCACTCTACTATTCAGTTCTTCCTATTTAGGAATTAATTAATGTGCATTCCAGCTTCTGAAGACCAACCATCAATCAAGATTTAAATAGCGTGATATCATACTGAGAAGTACAAGTTTATTGTATTGATATGGAGCTTTAGTATACTCTGGAGTTACCTCAGATTCACAAAGCAATTAGCCAATAATGTTAAGAAGTTATGGCTAATTTAACTAATGCTTAATAAAGCCTACTAAAGCTGTCAGGATTGATGATCCCGGTGAGATTTTTCACAAGAACACACATTAAAATTAGGGTCTTTGTCTCATTTTGGCAGATAAATCATTATACTTAATGATAGTGTTTCTTCCTAATGATATGAAAAAGATGTGCTTCCATCTTTGTAAAATTTCTCAAATGTTTAAATATGTTTAAGTACATGGATTTTATATCTAAGAAAATAGTCTCTGGTGGGCATCCATCCTTATAAAATAGATAAAATAGATATATATTTGAATATCACAGTTACTGGGGCAAGCAGTATCTACGTGCCTTGTGGCCTTGGTATTCTTAAATTTCAGTAATTTCTGTCTCTGATGCTATGTTTCATGAATATGCCTCAATGTTTCATCATTAAATTTCATCAATTTCTCAAATGAATCATTGGGATACAATGAAAATCTGAGATAATACAATAAAACTAAACGAAAATGTATTGGAGAGAGGACATCTGCATCAGAAAATATTAAAAGTTAAGAAAAATTATGACATCTTAGACGCAGCAGCTTGGAAGTTGTAGTCTAAAGGACAAGCACCTTTCTGAATTGGCTTTATCTTTTATTCATGAAATGTTGTGTGCTTTTACAAGCTGTTATGCTTTTCCACACAGCTCATGTGACAGCATACATTCCATTCCTTCAGAAAGCTCAGCACCCCACTGTGTGCACTTCGCTTGCTTCCAAGCTTACAAATTCAGGCCATGCATCAGACACTAGAATTTAAAAAAAAAACCAAAAACCAAACGTTTCCAGACTGCATATATCCATGCACAGTCAGACACAAAGGAGATCTTCCTGATTAACGTGCTATGGACAATTTTATTTAGGGGAAAAAAATATCCAAGTGATTCTGTGATTAACTCTGTATCTAAATGCTATGAAATGAGTTTATCAAAACCAGAAAACTATTGTAGAAATACAAGTGAATTTAATTGGAAAAAGAAGTTAAAAAAATAAGCTTATAATTTACTTTTTGTATACGTATGGGTTGTGTAATCTTCTACTGATGTTAATCAAAGGAATCAATTAATCTTCACTGTATTAAATCAGATATAATAGCAAGCAAAGTTTTATGAAACTCAGTCTTCAAAACATATGTGGTATATCCAATGATTTTTTTTTCTTTCTTTTTGATCTAGTGACAGGGTAAAAACCTAATATGAATTGTGAATAATTTTCAGTCCTATTATACAGAAAAAAATTACCACCCTCTCTTCAGAAGAATTAAAAGCATGCAAATAAATGATGGCACTGAAAGAATACAGAAAATAAGCAATACTAGTTGTTAAACTCCAAATGAAACAAAATTGTCTCAAATGAAAGCCTCATATAATGCATAGTGCACATTTATCACATAAAATGTAAACATCACCATTTATGTGCAACAAGAATGTTCTGAATAGGAAAACACAGAATATTCTAAGCAAGTCATGGCTATAACAAAGGACATGCTAAGAAAATGAGAAGCATCAAAATAAATTTGACCAGTCATATCAAGGGCACAGCAGCCTTGTAAGCACTTATTTTCTCCCCAAGTTAAATTGCAGGACATCATGCAATAAAAACATTATATGCAAATTAGGAGATACTGTATTAAGCAAATTTATTATTAGGGATATAACTATGCATAAGTTATTGAACAAAGGATACAATTTTAAAATATCCTTATTTCCTGTTCACAAATAATTTATAAATTTTATAATGTGATCAGTGTATTTCACTGTCTATTATATTTTAAAAGGTTGGGGGAGGGAGAGAGGTTGTTTACAGAATCACAGAATCACAAGGTTGGAAAAGACCTTTAAAGAGCATCAAGTCCAACCATTCCCATCCTAAGCTAAACCATATCCCTAAGTACCATATCTACCATTTTTTTAAACACATCCAGGGAAGGTGACTCAACCGCCTCCCTGGGCAGCCTGTTCCA
>VZTU01034981.1:0-11982 GCA_013400835.1 Zapornia atra
AAATATGATGGAGAGCTGCTCAGAAACTGACCTTGTGGTCAGTTGCGTTCAGCTGTCCCAGCTGTGTCCCCTCCCAACTCTTTGTACACCCCCAGCCTCCTTGCAGGTAGGGTGGGGTGAGGAGCAGAAAAGACTTTGGCTCTGTGTAAGCACTGCTCAGTAGTAAATAAAAAACCTCTATATGACAAAAAATCTCTATATTATGAACAGTTTCCAACACAAATCCAAAATATAACCCATACTAGCTACTATGGAAAATAACCCCACAACACTATCTCAGCTATAACCAGGACAACTTTGCATGTGCTTCACTCAGGATACTAGCACTTTGCAAGGGGACAGATGTTTTTGTCTCCTGTAAAATGATTTTGTGGCCAGGTCTGTGCTTTAAGACCAAGTTATAATGTAGACAGTCATAATATAAAGCACCAAACCACAGAACTATCCTGCAAGAACACAAAGTACTACTTGATATTATATTGCTATTGAGTTAATTATCTAAAGCTAGTATCTCTTCTAAGAAAATATTCACTTTGATTTTTTTATAAAGTAAGGAAAGCAGTGGTTACAGTGAAGTGCACGCAATTTCTTTTGGTTTTCTTGCGTCTCATCACCTATTAACTTGGCAATTAACATGTGGCAGTACTTGATGGACCAGCATCGCTTGCCACTGCCATGCATCATCAAAGACAAATACCAGGAACCCTCCTTAACAAAGTTTTCTACTTTCATATTGTCGTCTCCCTTTAACAAGGAAGTAAGTGTTTATGTCTGATGAGATGCCTCCACAGATTACTTAATCTCAGGACATACAGTATGTGAGCCAAGTTCACTGCTGATTTACATCCAGTGTGACTGTTAGGTTCAGCAGTGTTACATAAAATTTGATCTTCTGTCCTTTTGTGTGGATGTACAGTTGTATGTATTTTCAGAGAGTCCCTTTGGGTGTTAAACGAGCATCAACTGAAGTCTAGCTTTTCAGAGTGATTACTGGTACCTCATAGGGATGCTAAATTCTTTGTGTACAGCACTGAGTGTCCAAGAACAGTAAATTTGTTAAATCCAATACTTCAAAGATGCAAAGCAAAGGAACTTGCATGGAAATTGCAATTCTGGATATGCAGTTTTATAAACACTATAAAATGGTGTTAAAATACCCCACTGAGTTACTCTAGCTCATACCACAAAGACCACAATAAAATCCTATCATTAAATTGTCAAAGCAGTAACAGTATTTGTGCCCTCATTACTAAAGAAAGCATTAAGACTTCTAGCCTTTATGTACCTTTATGTAGAAAAGACCTTTGTAAGCTAAATTAATTCACATAGAATTTGAAATACAAGCCTTAGTCACAGCTGACCACATCTGTTATTCTAAACCTTCCTATCCTGTCCAAACTCTTGCTGTTCACTTTCAATGTTATATAAGAAAAGGCAAGATTCTGAAAATTAAGTAGCAGCCATTAATATTTTCTTGTATTATGTTGTGCATATCCAATATTTATGCACACATATATATTCACCTCCTATAAACATAAGACCATTTACATATACCTTAACTCTTTAAGACACTCTGCAAATAGAGATCTTCGTTTCTTATTGTTTTTTCCCCTGACAATCTGTCATGAAGTGGAATTTATTTTCAATTGTGTGTGTGACTAATAACGCAAGTCTGTTTCTTATTAGTCTTGTAGACAAGAAGTACATATTTAAATTTTGGATGGTTTGTTTTTCCATAAAGGCAAAAGCTACATTTTAACTTAAGAGCTCTGCTATAATTCTCCTATTTCTGTTATGTGGACATGCAGAATTTGAAGAGGATAGTTATTCAGGTTTGGTTTATCGCGGTGAGGTGGTTCAGCCCCAAGCAGCGGCTGAGCACCACACACAGCTCGCTCACTCCCGAAGGAGAAACAGACAGAACTTCCATGGGTTGGGATAAGGACAGTTTACTGACAGAAGCACCGTGAAAGGGGAACAGTAACAGCCCATGGCAAATTACACTCACACCCAATGATAACACTGAGCACTGCACCAACACAAGAACTGATCCAAGCCCCAGCCACACTCAGACTGCCCTGGAAGCACCCAGAAGAACCCCTCCCCAACCAGTCCCTTTTATGCAGGAGTGATGTCAGGTGGTGTGGAAAACAATCTGGGCTAACTCAGCTCATCTGTGCTGGCTGCCTGGGGGAGGTTAAATCTGGCCTAGTCAGAACCAGGACACAGGGTAGTATTCAAAGTTTGTCATCTGTAGTCTGTCTAATAAAAGACATATGTATGATTTGAACATATATGAAGACAATTAACACTGTCTGATTCAAGCACTCAGTATGGATAACCGTGTTTGGAAGACAGGATCCTCAGCAGTGACATATACTTCATAAAAAACTTGTAGCTGCTAATCATATTCGTGGTGACCCTTTCAGAGCACTGAGGTTTTGGAGTCTCTAAAGCCTGTACTCATCATAGGATGTTAAAGGTTGTCTATACCTACATGTTTCATGTTTCTTGTATCCTTTTTATCACAACAAAAGCTCATACAGCTGCAAGCTGTAAAAAATACCAACAAACAAAAAAACAAAAAAACCACCCTGAATACACTTCAACAATGTAAACTAAAGATTTCTTGACAAATCTGAATATAATGTACCATTCAAAAAAAAAAATCTTTTCAGTTTTGGGAGGGAATATAGCAATAGATGGTTTCCTGACTCTGACCATTTTCCTTGGACAGAAAATAGAATTATAGGCTGCGGATGACCCATTTGGGAGATGAATAATTCCTTGAGAAAATTAAGTCAGTCAGGAATGACTATTGTCTTTTAGGACATACGCTATTTGGGAAGTTGTTTGTTCACAACCTACTGAGATATTTAATTTAAAGGAATAACATAAAACTGAACCTATGTTTCTGCCACCTAGTTTCTCATTTAGCTTCTGCTTCTACAGCATTATTCCGTTAAAGCTGTTTTCATAGTATGGTTTGGGAAGGAAAGGACCTCAAAGATCACCTAGTTCTAACAGTTCTCTACTTCCTGTCTTTTTTGTTTTTATCTACATTCCTACTTGCCTAATTCCTTTGTCCTCCCAGTGCAATAATCAGGTACTGCTGACTACAGAAGCCAAGGTCTTAGCCAGGTACCACTTCCACTGGCATCCTAAAGCAACAGTGTCACCTGCGCTCCATGGGAAAAAAATACCCCTATTTCTATTTGTGTAAGTGATCTGTTTCTATTTTTACACAGAAAGCTTCTGTGGAGATTTTGCATGAATGTAAAAATAAAATTTTCAAGACAGTCTGGAAAACATATCATGTGGGGAAAACAGAGAGCTACAATGTTTGTTCTAACTAAACTGACAGCTTGGCCTTGTGTGCCTCTGGAAAAGATGCGGTAAACAGTTGAGTGTGCGTGCTCTCAGTGCAACTACTGTTAAGATGTGTGGGGATCTGACAGACTTTGCTTGACTAAGGTGGTTAGAAACACCTATGAGACATTCTGTGAACAGTTATTAAGTTCAGAAAGCTTTGAAAAAATGTTTTACAGTCACATTGATTTATAATTTAATGTTCCTTTTTTTTTTTTCTTCCACCCCCCCCCTCCCCCCAAATCCCAGGTGGCAGATTTAAGTCTCTTTATTTACAAATTATAAAGCTATGTATATGTGACTCCATTTTGCATATGATGTAGAGTCCAATTAAATGTGTCTGTTTATATTCTGTACAGAAACTTTTGATCAGAATCTACGTGAAACATCTTTAGGCAGTGAAAAAGATGTCTTATGTCCTTAAAAATTACTCTGTTACTGGCTAGTAATCAAAGCCTTAGTCTACTTAATCACAGTTTTCTGTTTTATGCAGTTTTTTCTATGAAATATTATTTGTATATACTACTTAAACACATGTATTCTGTATGCCATATATTTTCTCTCTCCTGTTTCTGCCCCTCCAAAGCCTATTATTTCTAAATTAACTAGGAAATTGAGAGAAGGTAGATTACATCTTGCCTTTCTTCTGTGCAAGCCCCATTAGACTGCATAAGAATAATTATATTTGATCTGCAGTATTTCAACTTGGAGATGGACTCAAATTACATAAATACTATTTGACAAGTGCACCTTCTGCTTGGCTTGAGTGGCTAGATCATTTAGTCTACATTCTTCATGGTGCTTTCTCACATCATGAAAATAACGGTACTAGCACAGTGCAAAGGCTTCAAAATATTGTTATGAACATATGAGCATAAGGTTAATTTAGATTTGATGTCTTCCTATTTGGTAGAGAGTTGGTTTTAAAGTAAAGACAGGTGGAAGGACATTCACAATAAGGACTACTTTTACAGTATGGTAGACAAAACAGGGGACTGAAAGAGCTTAGCTTCTTCAGCAGACACCAAGGAAGGCTTACTATTTGTTAACAGAACAAGCAAATAAACATCAGGCAGTGGAGAGAAATAGTTAAACTAAATGTCAGTAGTAGCACAAGAGTAGGTTAAAACAGTCAGTGAGTTAACAGAGATTAAAAGTCATAAAGAAAACAATACAGAATAATAAGATCATGAAACAGTTTCCTAAATAGGAAGCAGAACATAATTATCTGCTTTGAAGAGAGCATATGGTGCTTCAAAAATATTACATAAGGTGATACCAGCAGTAGACCTGAAGATTGGGTCTTCACTGAGGCTCCAAAGAGAGTCCTGCAAATCCCAACAACTTTTTTGTCTTATTTATAAATTGGAGGTTTAAAGAGCTTCCATTAAACAAGAGAGCAATCAGCTTTCCTTGTTTCAGCCACAAGTCCCACTGTATTTGTGCTGTTTCAGTTTCCTAGTAATTTTTTCTCTAATATTTTTTCAGCATAGACAGTATGTACCAACTACAAAAAAAAAAAAAAAGCTCTCATTTCATTCTGCAAGAAGCCTATAGGCAATTTCCTATGTAATATTATTAAACTCAGAACAAGATTTTCTGTCAATAAAAATTATACCTTTTCAAAGGTTTATAAGTTTATAGAAATAGCTTTCCAGTTAGTAGTTTTTATAGAGGCTAGTTAGACTGTATCTAGAATGCCGAACATTTACAAACCTAGTCCCTCAGCATTCATTGCAATTATGTAAATTCATTTAACCAAGATCAAACCGAATAATTTGAATCAATGACTTTAGGAAAAAAAAAACCCCAACATTTCCTCATCATGTATGTAGTTTTCATAAACAGTTACCACTTCTTTAAGAATATCATGTAGCATGAGCTGAAAAATGAAATGCAAGTGCTTATTTGAAAGATGTCTTTACTTATGGAGTTCATGTTTTTTACATGTAGGAATGTGTGTTGAAGAACCCACTGAAAATGTGCCTCTGTACAACTGCACGAAATAATGACCTAGTTTTTCCTATTGAGAATATAAAGATTACATTTAATTATTATAAATATTAATCTGAAAAGTCTGATTTCAAGAGTTGTTTTCTGAAGAGTATCCAAATAATGTACACAGTGTACAACAGAAAAGTTGTTTGAAAATCATCCTATCCTGATGCAAAGGTTCTGGTGGTTTTCACATAAATATAATGCAGGGCCATTAGGCCATCTTATTAGAGACATAAAAGCAATTCATCAGAAGTAATATGGACTGAGATAGCTTGGTTTCCAACTTCATGAGTTTTCTGTACAGCTGCAGTCAAATCTGATAAAAAAATATTTCTGTACTAAGGTTAACCAGAAAATCTAAACCTCATTTCAAATCCTATTACTCTGTCCAAGAAACTGCCGAGTATAATGTGTCTAATATTGTTAGCTCTACTGTATATTGAAATACATAAATGCAAATGAACTGGCTAGTTATGAATTGCAAAACAGATAGAATTATATTGCTAAGGAGATGTTTTCCTTGTTATGCCTCCTCTGAAAATCTCATTCCTTGGAATGCCACTCTAAGTATATCGTGGTTGCGTATCAATCTTAACTTGAAAAGGAGGTCTTTAAAGCCTTAATCCTGGAGGTAGCATATGCACATCTTTGGTCCACCTTTTCCTAAAACATTTTATGCTCTTAACCAACAAAGCATCAAAGTGACAGTGCTGTAAGACAAAATACCTGATTTTTGATTGGAATATCAAGGCACTAAGCAATTAAACAGATTCCCAAAGCCACACGGTAAATCTTTCTCTCTTTAGGTGATTTTAGCAGGAGTCTGCTTCCCTGAAAACAATTGTGCCATCCTTCCCCTTGATTTAGAAGTTGATTATGAAATTAAATATTAGATACAGCTACAGTGTTGTTGGGGTGGGGGGTGGAAGCAGGTGGGGACATACGGCTGAAGACATTCAGCTGGAATTCGGAAGTTCTCAATATGATCAAAATAAGATCTTCAGACTTCAAGAAATTCTGAAAAAATTATCACAGAAACACCATGTGTAGTTTTGGAGTGAACCTACAAGTCAAGTATTAATTGTTGAGTTTCCCAGACTGGCACCTGCTCAGCCTTTTGGAGCCAGGGATCCAGCTGCTGGAGCCACAGCCAGGCTGTAACCTTTCCAGTATGGCAGGGTCCTGCAAGCCCTGTGCTCTGGGTGCATGCCACACACTTAGCACAGCAGCCTTATTCTCTCTCTGTACTCCAGTCTGAATTTCTGTCCACTCCTGCACCCATCACCTTGGCGCACTCAGGACAGAGAATCCCAGAACAGAGCACCCAGACTTTATGTAGAAATCTTGTATCTTTCATTGTCCCAAAAGCCCCTGGTCTCAGTGTGGGGAAGCAAGAGAACAGAAATACTCTCCAATGTGTGAATGTGAAGGCAGAACTCAAATACTTTAGTAACCATAATAAATAGCTGTAGAAGAGAGTCAAACTGGACCCAAAACAATTACAGGATTCAGTTTCATATTCTGGGTTACACAGGTGCTCACTCGCCCTCTTTACAGTGCCTATAAGGACAGTGTAGCTTTAGATATGTACACATTGTTTCTGCATCAAAGCACTCCTTTTAGGCAATGCTGAAAAGGAAAAAAAAAATCTTGTTTATTCTCATTCTGTGGCTCTCAGGAGTTATTTATTTGTCAAAAGGTTTCACTTTTCTCTGTATATCTTCTGCTGACTGGCATTTTCCACTCTTCCACACTGCTTTTGTCTTTTCCCCTCTTCTAACCACCCCAAAAGCTGTACTGTGCTACTGTCATAATTTCAAAGCCCTTCTGCAGCTTAAAATCATTTTCAGAAGTTTAGGCTTTGTCACTCCTGTAGTAATGTTGCTGAACTCTGCCTAGATGTTAAAAGGAAATAAATATTTACAGGTTGGAAAAAAACCAAGTTTTCAAAGGTGTCCCATTAAGAAAGATATTCATCTTTCCAAGTAACACACACCCACAAACCAAAAAAAAAAACCAACCACAAAACCAGTTAAGAAAGAAAAAAGCAACAAAGAAATCAGAACATCAGCTATTTTGAGCTTGTTTCAGAAATGAAAGCAACATGTGTGAAAGATCTCTTTGAGATCTGATGTCAACTGAATATAGACTAACTGATCTAGCAGTTGATCCGTGATGGTGGCTTTATAATCCCCTATTGAACTGGAAATGACCACAAATTACCTTAATGAACTACTGTTGTTTAGGGCCCTGTATGGTTTTGCGCTAGACAGACAGCGATTCTTTTTGAGTTTCATATTTGAAGGTCAACTTCTTGAAGATAGTTAGAGGTAAACCTCAGGCATCCTGATAATCTATATTTATTTAGCTTTGGGAAAATATTTTCCTCTTAATACTTATTTTGAAGTTTCTGTGAGTTTATAAAATACTCAAATTGGTGTGCTTGAACAAGTAAACTGTAAAATAGCTAAGGTGGAGTAGAGGGCTACACATTTTTACTCAGTGGCAAATAGAAAGTTATTTTACCTTGAGATAAAGATATTTTATAAGAAATACTTATTCTCTTCTCCCCTATGAAACTCTAACCTTTCAAATTATACAAATATTATCTTTTGGGGGTTGGACCCAATGATCTCTCGAGGTCCCTTCCAACCCCTACAATTCTGTGATTCTGTGATTTATCATATCCCCACCTTTAAACCTCTTGAAGTAAATCTTGATTTATTATAAGAATTTTAAAGCAGTAATGATGAAAACTCAATTCTGGTTAATTGTTCCACTTTATTCTCTTCATCATTCCTACATCCATCCCTCTACCTCACTGATAACAGGAGTAAGCTCTACTTCTGCCATACAGAGCCAATGAATGTCAGTTGGAGCCTCCTATTCCAATAATATTGGATTCTTTGAAGTCACATTGTAAATACGGATGTAAATCCTTGTTGTTTCTATTTTTATTCCCCACACTTTAAAACAGGTGATAGGATATCACTGAGACAGATGGCCATGGGAGAATAAAGAAACAGAAAAAAAGATCAGGAAATTTTAAATAGAATCTTCCAAAAAAGCATATAGAAATCCTTTTTCTAGTATCAGTGGCCAGCACACATTACCACATTGGTGAAGACCTTGCTGTTGGTCTGATGTAAGTATGTGTTACTCTCATGGCTGAGATATGATTGGGTGCTCTGACAGGGTGTATCCAAAACACTGAATTAATAATAGATTCTCAACACTTTGATCAATGTATAATAAGTGAACTGTCACTGCAATCATACATTTTCATAGTTCTCAAGTTCTGCAAGAACTGCTTTCTGGAGATGCTCTTTGTTCTAATGTAAGAAAGCTGATTGTCAAAGTGTGTGAAACTTGTGCTAATCTACTCTCCTCCCCTCCCTTCCCCTTCCCTCCCCTNAGTGTCTGGCCCTGGGAAGATACTGATGGAAGGAGAAAGGAAGATTTTTTTCCTTTCATAGGTGCACTTTGCAGTGGCAGCAAGCTGTCTACAAAGTGCCAATGCTGATGGGCAGGGTGACATCTCTCCTCTCCTCTCCTCTCCTCTCCTCTCCTCAAAGGAAAAGCTTTTTACCTGCAATAAATAAAAATTCAGAACAAAAAAAAAGTATTTACTGATATCAACTATTTGGTCTATTTTGCACATAGCATAAAAAAGGGAGAAAAGAGCTTTGTTAAACAGCCTTGGATCTTTTCCCAATGATACTTCATGCTGCAGCCCAACACATAGGCATTAGACCATTATACCGTGTGTAAGAAATTAGAGTATTTTAGGTCTGTTGAACAATGTGAGTATTTCACAGTTGATTAGATTAAACTGCTGAAACACAAGTGGTTTTGTATGCTGAGAAAATTCAGTGTTTAGTGGTCCTAAAACTCTTAGTTTCACCTCTGCAGAATGCTTGCCTAGTGAATAAAACACAGCACATCTGTTAACACATGGCCTGCTAATATGTGATATCATTATATTTGTGCTGTTTTGTTTTTAAGAGAATGCTGCTGCCTTTTGCTTCTGGTTTGGTTTTGTTTTCGGTTGTCGGTTGTTTTTTTTTTTCCTTTAAGGTAACTGTGTTTTAAATAGCTTGAGTAGGCAGCTTTTTAATTAGGAGACTCCCACACTGCACATACAAACAAAGAGATCATGTAACTAGTAGCAACGGTGATTATGTGGAAGCAAAAGAACACATTTAAGGAATAAGCTGCATTAAACCAACATAAATTTTTCACAGTCAATTCACAGAATTGTCAGTAAAGAAGCAACCTCTCAAAATCTCTTTGAAGCTAACATAAATCTCAACAAAATTGAAAACAATCCACAGATAAACTTGCTCTTTTTGGTTTCGGTTTTCACAGAGCCAGTCCTACGGTGCTCTTCTAATGGTCAGCAATATGCTGTAAGAAAACATAATTTTTCATCTGCTACTTTGAGATGTTGGGGTAGCTTTTCATAGGCCAACGCACAGAAATAATTGAAATAGTTGTAAGTGTAGTAGTGTTGATTTCTACCATAATATAATCTTCTTCTAGAAGAAGATTCTGTAGTGATAAATCTAAGACCAAAGGAGCCAGAAGAAAAGTTAGTGAAGTTGATTCTGGGAGGAAAATATATAAGTTTCCATAATTTATTATGAGAATATGCAAATATTTTGGGTGATCACTGGATCAGTGACCACAAAAAATACATTCCTAGGAAAGAAACCTTTATTTCCACTGCTCATAATTACTTGCTTTCCCCACCAGTCAGAATCAGACTTTTTTTGCCCACTTTCTCAATACCCTGTCTCTTGTATTTTGAGCCTCAGAGCAAGCAATCACTATTTCTGAACCTGTGAGTGTCTATAGTTGAGCACTCAGCCAGCCTTCAGGAAAAGAAAGTAAAAAGTTCATCAATACAGAAGAATCAGTGGGTAGAGGTGCTGTCAATGTCAGTGTTAGTTTTAGGTGATTCTGGATTTAGGCAGCCTCAGGGTTGCTTGTTTGCTTTTACTAGCCAAATTCCAGTGACTTCTGCTTTGTAAACAGCATTTATGGGTGTTGAATTTTTTCACTTTTTTTTCTCTCAAATTGACCTTTTGAGGTGGGTAACAAATGGGGTTTTATTCTCATATCTAAGCCTTAAAAAATAAAATGTGAGATTTCTTTGTATTCCCCCCCATTGTGCCTTACTCCTGTTCTCATACTTGAAGAATGTATTTCTAAACCTTATACAATTAAGCTTGCTAACTACTGTCTGATGAACATTTTTTGTAAAATATATTTATTAGTATAATGATAGTAGGAAAAGAATGTACAACGCATAAGTAATACTAAAAGAAACAAAGACTAATTCACTAATTTTCCAATCAGAGAGAGTGAAGATAGCAGTATCACAAAGTCTGATTTTTTTTAGGTTTTTATAATTTCTATTTAGATTTAAATTTTTGTTATTACAATAAATATAAGAAGACATATAAGACCACATGTTTTAAAAATATTATGAGCTATACTATAACGGTAAAAAATGTTCTGAATAAGCTCAGATGCTCTTTTCAGTAACATTACTTCAGGTGATTCATAATCAACAGATCTATTTATAGATAGGAAAAATGTTGTTTCCTATAATTATATATCAAAAAGAAAATTTTATTATTGTTTCACCCACAAATTCCTAAACAATATTCATTACAGTTCTGAGCTATCATATCCAGTAACATTATTTTAGGGTGAAAGAGGCATTATGTAAATAATTATTTTAGACACATTTAGGCATTGTTACTAAATGGCATTGCTGTTCTGATCATTCTTCTATAACATATATCAGTGCCCAAATAACAGGACTGTAAATAAAGTTCATGCTTCCTTTCTGATATTCAGAAAGCTTTTCAGTAGATTGACTACTCTTTCACCAATTTGGTCACCAGTCTTGACCTTCAGTCCACAGTTCAAGATGTTTATTTTTTGCTGAGTCAACAAAGAAGACATTAAATCATATATTTTAATTTCTTGCAGTATTTGGATCACATAGGGTATAGCTTTTACTTCCAACATTTGCATTAACTCCAAGTTTTGCATTCAACATTCATTCCTGTAGCGGCTTCATTTTCTAAATGATCTGTATCATACTTTCCTGCCACTTATGGATTTTTTTTTATTTTTCATTTTTAAGAAAATCTTGAAGTAGCTGTTAATATTCCAAGAGGAGTGTAATTTAAACCCAGGAGCTTGCTATTAGCAAGTTGTACCTTGAGGAAAAAATGGAATAGCCAAGTTGGGCTCTTCAATTATAACACTCTTGAAAGCGCAGTGATTCACTTGAGCTTTTGGGAGTAGATTTTGGGGGAGGAGATGTTAGCTCCATGCCTGTACATGCATTTTGCTTTGCTCCTAGGAAAAAAAATATAAGGTGTGTAGAACAAATTAAAGCCATTGATCTCATGGAGAGCTTTAGAATTAAAGTACTGGTAGAAAAAAAAATATTTCTTTTGCATAAATATACCATCCAAATGAGTACCTAACCCTGGGCTTCTGCTATTGTATAAGACAGAGTAAGATGTTTGTCCAGGTAATTCATTTCCATTATTGACCAAAATCTAGTGATCAGAAAAAAAAAAGCAACCAACC
>VZTU01034982.1:0-26433 GCA_013400835.1 Zapornia atra
CTGTGATTCTGTGATCTGATGTTGCTCTTTGGCTGCTCAGGTGACATCAGCACCTTGTTCATGTAATTTTCCCTAGTGTGATTAGGTAACACAGGTAAACAACAGGTTTTTCGTCAACTGCCTGTCTAAATATGTCAAAATGGTATTTCAACTGATGCAGCATTCACAGTTTTATGGATATATTTAATGAAAGAACTTCTGTTTTTAACATTTTGGTAATTCCTTAACTGTACTTGCTATGTATTGCCAAAGTTGCCACACAAAAATTACTGGGGCTATTTGTAGTGCCTGCAGTTTAACATGTGCTCAGTGTTTTCAGTACTGGGTTCATAATGCCTTTTTACTTTTCTGTAACTACATCCTTTTTTTCAGAAGTAGGCTGCTTTTTTCTTAAATTTTCCAGGCTACCTTTATAATAGTAGGCTTTTGACAAGGTCTATCACAAAAGCAGACGTATACTTCTATGCTCTGTATATTTCTTAGGCTGTTCCTTAAAAGTGATAGATACTAAGGTTTATACGTTTTCCACTGAAATGAAATCTCCTACTAAAATAAAGCTGTAGTACAAAAAGAGTAAGTACCTCTTCATGGAGCTCCAGCTGCAGGACTGAGGTATAAATGGATGGGGGGAAGGTGTCAATTTGCTCTAAATCTTGATCTAGTAATCAAGAGCTGCTGTTTCCCCCTCCTCCCGCCCCCGAAGAAAACTCCTCTCGTAATTACAGCATACAGAGTGCATCAGGGCATGCCTTGCTATTTTTATGTAAGTTGTCTTCCATGTTTCCCATCAAAAATGTCCTCATAAGATTTATAATCATTCTTGATTATAGCCACTATTTATGTCTCTGAAGAAAGATCTTTCTGGAATTTCACATTTCCAATCATGCTCTTGGATTAACAAGCTCTATCTTTTCCAATGTAATTATTAGATGATCTGTATGTTTCCTGTTTGTTTCAGGGGGATAGTTCAGTGTTCTGTTTCACTTGACTGCTTGTACATCTTAAAATATGCTCTACTCTGCAATATTGCTTAATTATAACACTTATTCCCACATCTGGACAGTTGTTTGCCCACTTAGTAATTTGCAATACTATGACGTACACATAATGATGAGACATGAGATTCTGTATATGCAGATGTGCCCCTCATCTTTGTGTCTTTGAGAGGTTGGTGCTTTATGCCTGAAGGAACTGGTTTTGTGGATTGAATTTCTGGTTTAGGATAGTGTTGCTCATAATTTGGATAGGCTTTCCTTATCACCCTAGTGAGACCCTACTACTCTAAGGAAACTTTGAAATAATTTTACTCTTTACTTAAGGAAAGAATGTTGTATAGTGTGCCTTTACTCTGGATAACCAATCCCCCCTCCCCTGTTATGCTATAGTAGCTGATACTGTGCATAGTTACAAAAAAAGAATTTGAGTGAATAAAGAAATGTTAGTACGCTAAGGCCCTGCTAGGTTTTGTGCAGGAAGCTAAGCTTTGAAAACATCCCCTTCTTACAAGAAACTGGGTACTTGTTCTTGCTTTGCTTTACCTTTTTCCTAGGGATTTGGAATAATACTCAACGCTGTAATTTCTTGAGTATCTTTTGGTACATGAAATCTATTGTGCAATGGTAGAAATAGACATCTTAGGTTTTCTTTATTATTGTGGAATATAGTGGGGAAATTATTTGGAGATGCAACCTCAAAAGGAGTGTGTATCCAAAGAGATGAATCAGGGAAACATTTGCTTCTATCCTGCAGGGAAAAAAAAATCAAATCAGCTTGTCAACATGTGCATGACAATAAATACCCATGCAAACATATTGTCAGACTCATGTTACTTTTTAGTGTTAAGTCTTCAGTTGCTCCCTGGTTTAATAGTTAACTGTAAAGTAGATAATTTGTTGCTGTGAAACAGTCTGTTAGGCCAAATGAATCAAGGTGTGGCACAACTTCCAACTCCATGGAAATGCAGTGCTCTCTCTCGTTCTTGCACACCTCTGCCTTCCCAGTGCGATGCATAATAAAAGCCAGATGTATCTTTCTGAACATTCATGAATGTATTAGGATAGGTTTTACCAGACCTAAAGATGTCACCGCAATAGCAGGAAGAAAGAGCATATGGACTGTTTTTCCACTGGGTGTCACTCTTAGATTAGATCTGTGTGCTTAATACTAAGGGATTGACTACATAAACCCGATACCTGTTTGTGTTTTGGTTTTTGGGAGCTACTTTTAGATGAAGTTTTAAAGGGGTGTATCTAACCTCATGGCTTTAAGAATTTTTTTTAAGAAAAAGTGCTTAATGTTAATGATGATCTGTAGAGTTAGCTTTGACTTGAGTGATTCTAGTGTCTTTTGACTAGGGGATGAATTTGTGAAGGTTAGTAGTGTAGAGAAGCACTACTGAATAAGATTCCCAGATTATTAAGAGAATGTATTAATAGGAGCCTGCAAGGACTTTCCCCTGTGCTTGGTAGGTGTGATGCTCCACAGTAAGTTTTCTTTTTAATTTAATATTTAACCTTTCCTTAAGCAAATACACTTTTTTAGTGTATTTGCTTAAAATTGTGAGGTTTTTAATAGAGCTAGTGAATAAAAAAAAAATCTGCTAAAAAGATGCCTGCTAAAACAACATCATTTAGGTATACAGGTAAACTTTAATTTTGTCCTAAAGCTTTCTAAAACTCATTTCTATTCTCATGAATTCTATGTACTTTTAGTGTATAGATTATATGCTGTATTTGTTCATCTTTATTTTTAGCAGTGGATAAAATAAGGGGTAACAAGAGATAAAAGTGTTACTTGTCTGAAATGCCTTTCAGACAAAAAATCCAGATCCACTGAATTTAAAGAATTACTTTTTAAAAAGTCTCTCCCCAAAACTGAGGCAAGAAGTCCAGGGGTTACCTGTATGTCCAAGGATAGCTTTTTCCTGACTAGGAGGAAGATGTTGCAGCCTGCCATACAGAATTGATATTCACTGATCTCTGACATTGGACTTCCCAGTTTACAGATTACAGAATGGCTTCCAATGACTGCAGGGAACATGAATTGTGGACCCAGAAGGGGCATCCTTCCCTAGGCTACTGGATGTTCCAACATGCCAATCCCATTTCTATTTCCTACTGCTCTTGGAACAGTAGGATCTCTATGGATGCCAATACAGTGCTTGCATCTCCTAATCCTCAGCAGACCCTCTGCATAAATAAGTATGTGTGTATCTGTTTCATTTGGAGCATGCACAAATAAAGCCGTTCTTTTTTCTGTTGTGAAATGACATGTGGGAGATGCAGCTCTTCTACAGTCCTGAAATGGAAGTGGCAAAATTGCATTCCTTCCCATTACTTGCTGCTATTTCATACATGCAGCATAGTAGAGAGATTTAACCCTAGTAAATAACTACTGAAAGTAATTTTAGGTTTTGCCAGTGAGCTAAACTGCTCATTAATTGATGTTCTGTAATGCTCCATTAGAAGCAGCAAGTTAAAATATATCACACAAAGGTTTTGTTTGCCTGTGTTCCATTAAGTTGTCACAGGATGCTTCTGGTTCTGTGGTATTTTATTTTGCACTACTCAGGGTCACACAGAACCAGCACACAGCTGTCCCTCTTTAATTACATTTCAATGACACAACTCAGATGTTGAGCCAAACACGAACAATGTCAGCATATATTGGCCACAAATGAGCTTTGAAATTAGCTTTCCTTTCAGATGATTTGTGAAGTTCTTATCTTTGATACTTACATGTCACATTACTTTGTTTCAAAGTCAGAGTAGAGGAGATAGAAAGTTCCTTCATCCATGTAAATGCTGTCCTTTCCCCGTGACCACACTGAAGTAAACAGGTGGGCTGAGAGCGAAGCACCAAGGCTGAGTTTGGAAGTTCTGTGCTATGATGGCTTTTTGCTTCCACAGAGCTGGTTCAAGCAGCTGATGCAACTTTGAACAGCTAGGAACAGCACAGATTAAGTATGCCAATCTGTGTTAACTTAAAGTTTTTCAGTTGTCAGTAACTTTTACTCTGTGTGTGTGTGTGTGTCCCTTAAATGCCAAATCAGTGTGTTTTGTATTCCAGTCTCGTCTGTGAATTACTGTACAAGCATGAGAGGCCTAAGTTATTGCAGCTTGTACATGGCCCTGGCTGCCTTCCTTGCCTTGGTCTTTTATGCACTGACAAGGCTGATTTCTTGTCAGTCTCTGCTAGGGAGATGGATGACAGCTTGTGCATGGTCGCCTGACCCAACACACATCCTCTGGAGTGGGGAACAAATTAATGGATAATTAAAGAGCAAATTAGATGTTGAACCTGTGCTTGTAGAACATCTCTATGAATACCAAGAAACAATGCTATGCAGAAAGCAGCATCTTATTTGTTGCAGTATCTGCTCCACTAAATGCAGTGAGGAATCTAGCGTCTTTTTGTCCATGCCAAGTGAAGTGATTTGGTACTGTGGTACTTTGGTTTCATGTTGCTCTTACATAGACTTCTTGTTCATATTTGGAAGAAAATACTTTTTGATACTTTTCTTTGACATTTCTATTAATGTTGGGAATGATCATGATTAATTTGATAACTATATTTGAGTATTTAGGATCTACAAATAAACCTCATGCCCTATTGTCTGATTAATTTGGGTGGGGTGGGGATATAGGTAAACATTGCAGCAGTGTTTTCAAGCATGGTCTTATGCTAAAAAGGAGTAAACCAGTTCAGACAAAAGGTAGCACAAGGCAGCTTAAACCATTTTTCACTTTACCTTTTGAATCCATTGAGTTTGAAAACACTGTTTTATTATCCTTTGTAAGGAGTAAACCTAACACATTGCTCTGTGTGTCCATCCATAATTGCTTAATTTCTGGGATGTGTGGCTATTCAGTCTTATCCTGAACATATGTTTGCATTAGGCATTGAAATACAAATTGTTAATGGGCTTCACTGTGACTATCTCAGAATATCAGTTATGATTTCCCTCTTGAAAAGCTGAAGTTTGTAAGCATGATTTTTTCTTCCTTTTCTCACCTTCCCTCTGGCAAAATAGAGAGACTTGAGCTGAATGGCATATAGTAGCTATGCAGAACAGTTATTGTATCAATTTTTATAAAGGGAAGCTCTTGTGAGGATGTTTCTGTTGTATTCACAATAGTTTCCACATTCATTTATGTGCTCATCAAGACTTAAAAATTATTATAAATTAATTTCCATTTATAATATTGCAGACAAAGCAACACAACCATTGATAAAGGAAAATAGTGTGGTTTCAGGATGATATCACAGGTTGTGCTTGGTATTTGCTTCTGTGCTGAAATAGCATTCCTTAATGTGTGAATATTGCCTGAACCTTGCCTGAGGGAAGCCTAAGGAGCTGATGGAGTCATGCAGGGCTGCAGCTTAGTTGGAGTTACAGTGGTGCTTTCCAATGTGATCATGTATCAGTTGTGATCATGATCATGTATCACTTATGCCATTAAATACTACTCATTTAAGTTTGATTATGCTTCACTGAGAGGGTATTTAGTATTTTGTTTAGACTGTAGTTGAGTTATGACTGTTTTAAACTGGAGGAATTTGCACTCTGCTTTATTCTGTTGGGAATACGTCTTTCAGTGTTTTTAGTGTGAATTCAGATGTAGTGGTAGCAACAATGAATTAGTTATTGGAGGGGAAAAAAGCTCTAACTGAGCTTCTGAAGAATAGCTGCTTCATCTGAAATAACCAGATAAAGACCTGGAAGGGAAAGTGGGCTTAAATACAGGCTGTAAAAGGTTCACAAGTAGATGCTTTCAAGAACGGAAACAGTATATGTGAAGGACTATGTCTTACCTCTTACCCTGGACATTAATGGCAAAAATGTCCCTGAACAACAATGGGAACTACTTTTTTTTGTCTGTCTTGTATTGTTTAGGAATGGTTGTGTAATTCTATAGTAGACTAGCATTTAGTTGTTTTGACCCACTGGGAACATGTAAGCTTTTCTTGCACTGGTAGTGATTTGAAGAGATGGATCACTATAGCAGTGAACCTCTCTGCCAGTGCAGGAATTTGTTGCTGAGAGTCAGATTGGAAGGTATTGATTCAATGTGGTGTCCTAATTAATTGAAAGGGTCATTTTAAGAATGAAACATACTAATCTGAGAAATTTAGTTTATCTTGGAAGGAAATGCTCATGTGAGAAAATGTAGCACAGTGTTGCTAACCACATCTGTGCTTTCTACATTGCATAAAGAAAGAAGGCTGATGCAGTGGTAACTATACTATCAGGTAATTTTTTGAAGCTTAGGTAGTAAGAGATTAATAGTTAAGTGATGTTCATGGTACTGTTAATGGGGGATCTACAGAATGGGGGAACAGCGGGGCATGAGAAATGTGGGGTTAAATAATTAATGATAAATCATTAATTTTTTTATGATATGTATTTTTTTCCTGTTAGGCCTCTGGTGGTGTGGAATTAAAATAATAATTGTTGTGGTTAGCCCTGTCCAGCAATTAAGCACCATGCAGCTGCTCGCTCACTTCTCCTCAGTGGCATGGGGGAGAGAATTGGAAGAGTGAAGGTGAGAGGACTTGTGGCTTGAGATAAAAACAGTCTAGTAGGACACACAAGAAAGGGAGATAATATATATTAATAATGTATACACAAGTGATGAACAGCATAACTTCTCTTTACCTAAAGTGGAGGCTACACAAAACCCTCTAGCTGCCACATAAGACCCCCAAACTACTCAGCCTCTCAGCCCACATGGGCAAGCAAACCAAAACAAGGAATTCATTTACCTTGTCCCCTTGGCAGGCAGGTGTTTAGCTGTCACCCTGAAGCTGATGCTGTGCAACACCTCCAGCTGCCACACCAAGTCCTCAGCTGCTGCTCAGTCCTTCAGTCCACCCCCAGTTAAAACTCCACATGATGCCATATGGTATGGAATATATCTTTGGATTGTTTGGGTCACCTGTCCTGGCTGTGTCCTCTCCCAGCTTCTTGAGTGTCCCCCCTTCTTGTTAGTGCAGTATGAGAAGCTGAAAAGAGCTTGGCTGCTTGCAACAGTGTTGTTTATCAGTATTCAGTGTTGTTTATCAATATTATTCTCATCCTGAATCCAAAACACAGCACTTCACCAGGTACTAGGAAGAGAGTGAACTGTCTCTGCTGAAACCAGGACCATAACGTAGTAAGAAAATGGCTGAAGGACCACTATTGAATCAAGCTTTGTAAAATCAATTAGTTCAGTTCTCTCTCTATGTTGCATTTCTATTGTTTTCTCTATAAAGGACAGCTAGCACTTTTCTTTTTACTTTATTATGTCATCTGTGTTGTTACTTTGCATTATATATTCTCCAGCAAGTACCTCTCAACTTTCATCTGTGGCTCTTCTCATTAAATGGTGGTCATCAAAGCAGTGTTGCAGTTAGGGTGCAACTTCAGATCTTTCTTTGGTATTTTAGACATGGAGAAATATCAACTAACATTCAGAAGCTTTAGAATCCCTTCTAGGAAAACTATCAACTTTTTGAGCTGTAAAAAAGTGGCAAGAAATGTCAAAAGAGCCAGAACTCTTCTCTTTGTGCTCCTCCTGTCAATGTTCCTACAGTTCCTCAATGTTCCATAGAGTTCCAGGTACTCAGAGTCTTGGTTTGTTTGACTGGTTTTTTGAACATAAAATTCTAGGCATTTCCTTTTTCTAGCTGACTCAGTGCATAGAGATTGCCCTTGTTCCTAGGCAAATGAATCAAATACCACCCATCCTGTCTTAATGGTGGAAGGACTTATCAGTTATCAAAGCAACTTATATATGACCTGTAACTTATTCTTTGCTAGTTAGGCACATCTACTTTTCTGTCCTGTGACTTGTTTAAAGATACTTGTTTCCATATTCAAATACTGTTTCTCAGACAGCTATTTCTGTGTGTGTATGTCCCATGTCATCTCCCCCTCTTCCCCCCCACCCCGCCCGCCCAATTTTTAATAAAAAATCTCCAGTTTTTAATAAAAAACTCCATGAGCCTGGAGATGCCCTGGAAAAAAAAATCAATCAATGGTTGACATATGCACAGTGGAGGAGGATGTTTGAATGTAAATCCTGTTTGGCATTTCTCTTGCATTCTGGGGAGATGATTTAACAATTGAGCTCTTTTCAGACATTCAGATCAAGTATTTCACTTATGTGGTTTGTAAAGCAACTTCCTATAAAATTAAATCAACACAGTGAAGGCAGGAGTTAGCATGGGTTAAAGGCTGGTGCAGAGAGATATGGAGACACTTTTAAATGATGGAGAAAGGAAGCTGCAATGTACAAGACTAAAATTTCTTATACATAATGAAGTATTTTTTTGACAAACTATTAAAAGTATGGAAAAATCTGAGTTTTTTCTGTCCCTCCCCTAATATTTTCTACAGAAACTTTTTCTTGTTGATATTTCCTAAACATTTCTAATGCCAGCCTATGCAGTTCTAAAGAAAATGTATGTAGGGGAGTTAATTTTTCAATCAAATACTTTATCAGATGTTTTCACATGGATCTCTTTGATTGTGTAGGGAAATAATGCAGGTGTGGTGGGTTTATCTTAGCTTGAAGTCAGGTACCCACCAAAGCTGTTCTGTTGTTCCCCCACCTCAGGGGAGTGAAGGTACAAGGAAAGGCTTGTGGGTTAAGCTCAGGACAGGGAGAAATCATTCAGCAGTTACCACTGTGGCAAAACAGACTTGACTTAGAAAAAAATTATATAATTTATTACCCAAGCAAACCAGAATAGGATAATGAGAAATAAAGCCAAACATTAAAACACCTCCTCCCACCCCTTCTTCCTAGGCATATCTTTACTCCTGAATTCTCTACCTCCTTCCCCAAGCAGCACTTGGAGATGGGGATTGCAGTCAGTTCATCACATGTTGTCTCTGTCTCTTCTTCCTACTCAAGGAGAGGACTCCTCAAACTCTTCCTTGCTCTAGTGTGGGGTCTCTCCCACAGGAGATAGTCCTCCACAAACTTCTTCAGCATCAGTCCCTCCCATGGGCTACAGGTCTTCCAGCGTGGGTCTCTTCCATGGGGTACAGACCTTCAGGACCACACCTCAGGGCTCCTCCCTCCATGCCGCTCCTGCCAGGAACTTTTTTCCAGTGTGGGCTTCCCCTGGTGTTGCAGTCTCCTTTGGTGCCCTCACCTGCTCTGGCATGGGGTCCTCCATGGGCTGCAGGGGAATCTCTGCTCCCGTACTTGGAGCACCTCCTCCCTCTCCTTCACTGACCTTTGTGTCCGCAAAGTTTCTTACATCTTCTCACTCCTTGCCCTGGTGGCAAAAGCTTACTGCTATTTTTTTACCTCCTTAAATATGTTATCACAGAGGTGCTAGCACCATCACCAATTGGCTTGGCCTTGGCCAGGGTTTCTCTTGGAGCTGCCTGGTATTGGCCCTGTCAGACCTAGGGGAAGCTTTTTGCAGAAGCCGCCCCTGCAGCACACCCCCACACCTCCCTGCTGCCACAATCTTGACACACAAACTTCAAACACTAAGATGTATTCTCCAATTTGTACTGGTGGGCAGCAGGAATGCAAGCTTCTACAGTGCTGTAGTTCTAATTGTAACTCTGGTTATAGAGTAGCATTTCTCATACAGAGGTAAATCCAGCGTTATCATATGGGTTGTCTTACTTGGTTTAGTGTTAAATTTTTCCCCAGTGACCAATTAACTTGGATTAGGAAGCTGGCTTGCTGCAAGAAAGTATTTGGAAATGGACAGAACTGCCTAGGATGTAGAAGACTCAATGCATTTACTAGTCTCCCTCTAGAAAAGGAGAAATGGCCTCCATTTACTAGGCAAAGCTCAAACTTGCTCTAATGAACAAGTTAAATTTGAATTCTTAATAACAATAAAACTCTGTAAAAAGCTGGACCTTGCTGTTGCTTTTCTTTTTTTTTTCATGAATAGAAATATTAATTAACCTGAAAGGTTTGCTAGGAGCTTCAAGAGAAATTTGCTGTCATGAAGATTTTGTGGATATTCTTGGGCACAGTGATGCATGTCTGGATTACAGCTAATGTGGTAGGAAGCACAATTGAGTCAACTTAAATTTCCCTACTGCATTGAAGAAAGGGATGTTAGCCAAGCTTGCCTGCTGACAATAGCATTACAAGCTCATTTTTCTACTTAAGATTTAACAGTATTTGTGTTTTCCTTGGCACTATATTAATTAAACAACTGTGATGCTGCTCAAGCTGCAGATCAAGTCCAGCAAACTTGACAGTAAGTGAATCATAACTGGGCTATTAACCCGAATGAGAATAATAAGACATTCTAAGCCTATTTCTGATTTGAGTTCTGGGCTTTGAAGTTCTTGTTGATTTACAACAAGACTGAACTTTAAGCATTTGTCTGTTTCAGGTAATTCTGATTCCAGTATAGAAGGTCCTAAATTAATGTTAGCCCAGGTAGCTTGGACAGCTAGCTTAGTTCATATTTTTCCCTACATTTTCAGACATCACTAAAGCTGTATTTCTTAGGCCATTGTGACTTGGAAATTCCAGGTGTTCAAGAAACTGCTTGTGACAGGAATGACCTCCTCTATCCAAATGGTCTCAGAAAGGGTTACAGGCAAATGTAGAACTCTGCACCAAGCTAACTAGCTTCTGTACCAGTGGAGTTTAATTAGGTTGAAAGAATGAGTGCACAGCCAGACAATTGCAAAAGCCTTCCTTAGATTTGTGAGATTCGTTAACTTCAGTGCTGTTCCTAATGGTGCCACTGACAGGAAGGACACTGCTTAAATCACTTAATTCACCTTTACAAGAGAGCCTTTGCTATACAGTTGGAAAGAATTATTAGGAGGTCCCTGCCTCATACAGGTTTGTAGAGTGCATAGGTAGAAAAAAGAAATAAGCTAAACTTATGCTTTTAGTGACTTATATGGGAGATCCTCATGCTACTTTAACTTATGTGTGTATGAACATATCTTAGAATGATCTGATTCCACATACTTCCAACTGAAATACTTTTTGAAAAATAGTGGTGGTTGGTATCTAAGTTACTAGTTACAGTTGAAAGAATCATCCCCACATTCAGTTGTTTTCTCATACTTTTATACACATGAAGTTAATGGTTAGTTTTCGTTCTGCTATCAAAGTTCTTTGCAGTGTGTCCAGTCCTGTTTTCTCCATGCTGGCTTTAATAGAGATTGAAGCCTGTATTGTTAGGGCATAGTAGCATGTTTTTCATTCAATAATCAAACAGGTGATATTGGGGTGACCAAGAAATGAAGGAAATCATATGGAACGTGGAAATGGGCCCTAACATATTCAAGTATGTATTTTTAAGATAAGGGTTTGGGGTTTTTTAGTGTAGTAATAAAAACTAAATAATCTTTTGAACATACTTGAGTCCAGTGTGATTTGATTTCAAAGTTACTTTAAGGGAAGTTCTGTAACTTAAATGTGTTCTTTTAATTTAGTGGTTTAATACATTTAAATTAAGTAATTTGAAAGAGAATTACATTGCAATCTCTTTGAAACTTGCTTCCATTGGCTTCTAATGGGACTTGAATTCTTTTCCAGATATAATCTGTTTCAAGAGGGTGGCTTCATGCTGCAGTAATCCTTCTCATTACATTTCAAGGACTTAACTCCTTTTTCCCTTAACATACTCTTGGCAGCCAGTACATAGCAGTTTCCTGTTTCAGTACTATGCTGCTTTTTAAAAATAACATTGAAGCTCTGTGGAGTTTGCCTGAGGCCACTTCATGATGACATAACAGGATTATTGAGTACCTGGCAACAGTCTCCAATGTGCAAAAGGGATCTCAAAATTTCTGGGTTTGTTTGCATTTCCTGGACCTAAGACAAATGTCTAGGGGGTTGGAGATCAAAGATGAAAGAACAGGGGTTTTTAATTATTTTTTTTTAGCAGCTGTTCTTGCACAAAGCATTTAAGAAAAGGCTGAGGGGACTGCAGCACTGCTCACTTTGGTCAAGAAGTCTGTATGTGGTATTTCCAGATTGATGTTTCAAAACCCTGCAGTACACCCTGGGATAAATCCTGATGGCTTCTTGCTATGTGAGAAGATTGTTTCTGGTGCGTGACGCTGGTCCATAAATGTCTGGTTTATAGTGTATTTAGAAATGACTCCTGCTTCTCAAACACAGTGGAAATGATATACCTCAATGTTGTTTTAAAAGCTGCATTTAAGTAATGTAGCTGATTCTGCAGTGTCTGACAGGACTAAGCCTGCAGGGTGTCTCATTAGACTGTTGATGTGCTTTTGTTTGGCTTGGAAAAATACACTGAAAGGCGGGATGTGACAAACTTGCTTTCTTTTGTAACTGGAAAGGCAGTTGGCAGGCTTCCAATAAAATGACCAGTCCAACTAAGCACTGTCAGAAAGCAGTTTTGTCCCATGAAAGATGAAGTATTAGTACTATGATGTTACCTTTACTAATTTAGTCTGTGTTTTAATGTATTGATTAATTTGAAGAATAAAGATTGACATCCAGGTATGGTAGGAAGAATGACTGCAGCAGCTCTGAAGATAGTACTCTTAGATTAGCTTAGATCTCTATTGCTTTCATTGCTGCATTGCATATATTTTGAAAAGATGCTGCTAGCCAATAGCAGTCTGCATTATGGGAAGTGATCCTTTCTGAGCCAAGTTTGAGAATGGTATCTTTCGAACTGAAAAGATACTAATATCTAACAGTTCTGCAGTTACATGGCCTGTGATGCAGATGCTCACCCCATGTATCTATACAAGCTTCATAAAACAGTATCCTCAGAAGTGAAGCAGAAAATGTGAAATAACTATGAATATGCACAGATGGCCACTGGCAGTTCTTTCTGCTTCTGAGAGTGAGAAGCAAACGATGTTCTTACTAAAAATCCAAGTCAGAGAGTGCTAAAATTGGCATTTATATACAGCCAACAACAACAAGTCAAGTATAACAGGATGGTAGAACTCTAAATTGAACCAGTAGTTAAACTCAATGCTGTGATGAATATAACATATTGAATTAGTCATATGCTTTTTCCACTGAGGCAAAATGTTAATCTTTAATCTGAATTAGTTCCAAGTATCTGAAATGCAGCTTTAGGCTGCTTTGCAAACCATGCTGTAAGGACCTGGAGTTTTCCTCATTAGGGCCATTATATAAATGGCAGGGTCTTGCCAGCAAGCGATGATGTAACTCTTCTGTAGTTGCAGTGCAGGAATTCCCATGCCCTAGATCATGTTTATTATAAAACTTTATGGCACAAAGACTGCTTTTTTTTTTTATATGGGTATATACTTGCAAGTCTTGGCTTGCATGTCAGACGTAGCTAGTTTCTCTATTGTAGTTGGATTCACCAGTGCTGAATTAATTGCCATAATTTAGTTCTTTGAGGATGCCAGGACTCATAGGACACTCAGTAGTCTCTTAAGTGATACTTAAAAGGTGGTGCATTGATTTAGGCCAAGGTCATCAAGCATAAGCTTGTCCCAGCAGACACCCCAATGCAGCATGATTTTTCATACCTTATTATTCCTTTCCCATTCCCAGGCCCTCCCTTTTGCTGCCCACATTCCTCCTTTTCTACAACCCAGTCTTCCTTCCCTGCTCCCAATTACTTTTTCCGGTAAGTTTCCTTCAGTTACCGGTGGAACCTATTTTTCATGTGACTTCCTGTTGTCACCTGTAAGGCCCAGTCATTCTTCACGGTGCTATGTGTAACTCATCAGCTTCTCAGCTTTGGCATTTTTGCTTTCCAAGTTCTCTGCAGTTAGTTTAAGCTCATGCCAGGGCCTAGTCCTTTGCCCGCAGCACTAGTAGGTATATAAGACAAATTCTGTGCTTCTGCCATACTTTTTCCCAGGTATCAGCACTTCTTAGGGAAAGCATATTTTGCGGTCTTACAAGAGCCTACAAGAGGCTTTCTGTTAGCCCAACAACCTGGAGAAGTGAAATAAAACTGTCATGGCATGCCACTGAGCACTGAAACTCTGCGCAAACATCCAATTTGATCTGCTCTACTGGAACTCTGTTGGAGTGGATATGCAGGCCATTCTTTTGAACCTGATGAGCTTTTTATGGGAAAATCAGTGTGAGAAGTTGGGTAATGCTGCTTCACATTTTTATTCTTGCTTCTCCTAAAAAAAAAAAAATTGCAGGATCTCTGAACACTTGAAAATCAATTCTTTTATGAATACATGAGGTTTACATTACCAAACCTGAACAGCCCACACTTAAAAAAATGCAGCTTACATGCTTTTTCTTAATATCCATACGTCAGCTATGACCTCTAATTGAGAACAGTAAATACAGAATCTGACTCTTTAATGGGAATAAGTGTTCCACAGATGGCTAAAACAGGCTGAAAGCTACTGTTATATTCATCACTGCAGTTTATTTTAAGGAAAAGCTTAAAGATTTTGTGGCTCAGCTTATGGGCTTCCTGTTGTTTTAAAAGTCATGCTGTCACTTCTACAGAGACAGTTGGTACTTGCTGAAAGATAGGATCAGTGTTCAAAAGGTTTCATGGGCTAACGTAATGATTCTGCTGGGTATTTGAGAAGATCAAAAGAGGTCTTTCAGAACAGTAGGCAAGAGAAGGATCAGTTACATTACCGCTAAGATGAACTGGGTAAAGAGAGATGAATATTCGTAAGAGTAGAAAATGAGTATTTAAAATAATTGTAGAAGTTTTAATCAGAACCTTTTTCAGTAACTTCTAAAGGGACAGGATGAGTCCTCTTTAAATGACCAGACTTTTATATGTTTTTCCCTGGGCACAAGCTATCATGGACCTTGCTATTGCCTGCCTTGGCCACCTGAGCACACTGCTGACTACGGCAAGTGTACCATGTTTTTCCTTGTAGAAATAAGTTATATCAAGAAACTGCTAAGAAAATAAGCTCCACTCCCACCAAATTAACACATTACCCTGTGCTTGGGAAAATTTGGTTACAAAACTGTTTCTGCTGTGTTTGTCAGCTCTGTCTGACTGCTGGATTGCATATTGATTAGCATCAAATCTTTTCTTGATGCTTTAAAGCAAGTCTCTTACTGCTCTAATCTCTCCAGCTCATGTTGCAGTTCCTTGGTGTAAGTCTGATTCTGATCAATCCATTGCAGACTACAAGATGAGAGACAACAGTGTCAAGAGACAGAAATAGAATTGATAGGTGCTGGAACAGGGCTAAAAGGGACTGGAAGATGTCTATCCCTTTGATCCTGAAAGAGTATGAAAAAGCTCATGTCTGTTCAGATATGTTTCTCAAGTTTCCAGAAAAGTCTCCTTACTGGGCAATATGGCCTTCTTGGGTGGTGGGATTGGTATTCAGAGGTCAGATAAGACTCAACTACTCCTGTTAAAGCTTTATCTCAGTGTAGAAAAAAGGAGAGGATTGTATGGGCTAGAGATGGAAGGGTGCCTGAACCCATATCCCAGTGATGAAAGTGTTGACCTAGAAAAGAGCAGTCCTTGTTTCTAGTCCATTCTCCAAAATTTGCTTCTGTGTTTTATATTAGATAAAATGCCTATAGACAACAATTAAAATGCATAGATATAGATACCAGTTTGTGATTTCAGTGGAGTAGGAGTGATCAAAAAGAGGAAAAGTTCAGAGCCTGAGGAGGAGGCTGCTCTTAGCTGGCACATCTGCAGAAAATTGGACAGTTTGGTATTTCAATGAAAAAAAAAAAAATCTGGGAGGAGAAAAAGGTATTTTCAGTAGCCATGAAGGGACTTAAAAGGATTGTAATTGTGCTTTCAGTGAGGATTAATATTTTGTTTTAGATAGGTTCTCATGTTGTTACGATGATGCACATTTTACAATAGGAACAATGAGCTACCTATATATAATGACTTTGAGGGAGATTTTCAAAGACATATAGATGCCTGCCTTGTAATAGCTAAGGAGTCTTACTAAGGACATTAATGTCCCTTACAATAAACAGAACCTTGCAACTGCAGAGCTCAAGGCTGCTTGAAGTGCAAAGCAGCTGCTGTAGGAGATGTCATGTGCAACCCTGCTGGGCACTGATGAGCAGCAGTGAGAATTGGTTTTCATCTGTAAGGGTATTCCTAGGACGGCACTGCTCCTCTTCGCTCGGGCTGCTAGGCTTATGCACACAGTTCCATGCAGTAAGTCATTTTCAAAATGAGTGATATGGGATGGCCCCCAAACTATCTCTCTCATGATGCTGCAAGAATTCCAATCACATGCTAAATGCAAGAAAGATCAGGTCATGATTCTGCAGTTGATGTATTGGATTACTGCGTGCCAGAGTGTACAGGGTACCTGTCTGCAGGTAACCTCATTCTGGCAGAAAAAATACAAAGTTCAAAGTGCTTGTGGATGAGGGGAATCTTCCTAAAGAAGGATCCTTAGAGTAATTTAAGAAATACAGTATAAGTTAGTTCAGGCCTTTCAATTGTTTAACAGTAATGCGATTGGCACACTTGTGATAATCATAGCTCTTCTTTTTTCAGGGCAATGAAAGTTGCTCATGTTTTGCAGTCAATTTCAGATCACTTCAAGTCTATCATGAAACTGGATTTATTATTGAAAGAGGCTTTTCAGCAGGGGATTGCAGAAATGAAATACAAAACCAATGGACCAGTTCATATAATAGCACGGAGAATGCAGGCATTCTGTAAGCTTTTGGAGGGTGAGGAAAGAGGGGAGAATATGGTTATTTTCTGAAAATTAGTTTGGCAAACAATTATGAATGTGTTTCTGTGTGATTCTTCTCACTGTGGTGGCAAGCATAAAGCCATGCCTTAGTTTGATTTTTATAACCTGTATATAAACATTGACTTGGCTGTAATTCTGCATGCAAGCTCTCAAAAAGTGTCAAAACATTTCTTGTCCTTAAAAACAGCAGTTCCATCAGTTGGCTGCTTTTCAAGAGTTCCTGTTTTGGCAACGAGGATTTGGGGGGTTGAGATTCCACTTGGCATCATCCTCATGCCTATGATACTGTTCTTACAGAAGAAGAAAGAGAGTATGAAAGACCTTAACCATCTTAATGGTCTCTTTTAGAACTGACAGAATAAGTAATGCCTGTGCCCCAGGTTGTAACTACACTTGCCTGATATTTTGAACTGTTGAACATATCAGACAATGGAGAAAAGTCTATACAGCATGCCTATATTAACATTCTTTTCTTAAAGAGAGGAAAGAGTTTCTTACAGAGCTGGTAGTTTTCTAGCAGAAAGTTTGGCATTAAGATTGATTAATTTTCTTTTGTTATTCTAAAAGTAGCAGTTGCCATGCCCAAACCCTTTTGCCATGGGACTTTTAAGTCATTCCTGAGCTCCAGTAAGAGAGATTATTCTTGTCAAGACCTTACAAATAACTGCTTGTAGTGATCAGGTTGTGGCTTTTCAGATAGAGGATAGATCTGTGGTTTCCCTTTTCTGGAAGCTAGGAGGTAAGTAATCTGGAGCTAAAAATTACAATTTGGTTCTCTGGAGTATGAATGCAATTCATAACTCCATTTCTGAGGTTCCCTTACTGGTACAGATTATCAGGATCATCTTCCTTATGAGGAAAGGCTGAGGGAGCTGGTCTCTTCAGCTTGGAGAAAAGGAGACTGAGGGGTGACCTCATTAATATATTTATGAATATGTAAAGGTTGAGAGTCAGGAGGATGGAGCCAGGCTCTTCTCTGTGATGTCCAATAGTAGGACAAGGGGCAATGTTTGTAAGTAGAACATAGGAGGTTCCATGTGAACAGAAGGAAAAACTTTCACTGTGAGGGTGGCAGAGCACTGAGACAGGCTGCACAGAGAGGCTGTAGACTCTCCATTTCTGGAGACATTGAAAATCCGCCTGGGTACAATGCTGTGTGACCTGCTCGAGGTGATCCTGCTCTGGCAGGGGGCTTGGACTAGATGATCTTTAAAGATGATCCCTTCCAACCCCTAACATTCTGTGGTTCTGTGTAGATGTATGTTTCTGCGTGTGAGTCCAGAATGTTTTCCGACATGGATCAAGTGCCAGATTATGATTCTGGTTAAGCTTTGACACTAAGATGCTTTTTAATGCAGATAAACTGTGTATATAGAGCAAAGAAAGTATTTGAACTGTGGCTTTTAATAGAATGTATGTGTCTAATGGACTGGGCTTTTATTCAAAATTTTTATTTCTAATTGTTAGAGAGTGTGTTTTACTCTATCAAAAGTTGCAGTGTATAGACAGGCAGTACTTGAAAGCTAATTGTTCAGGAACTTGAATTTTGAAAAACGTATTGGGAAGAATGTGATTATGGTGTGAAGAAGGAAACATGAACCAGTCAGTTTGCCAGGAGAATGATGCAAAGAGGCTTAGAGTCACCTTACTTTGTGCTGCTGAGATATTCACCCAATTGAAGCCTTGTATTTGGTTTACTTCTTCATTTTCTATTGGTGCTTAGATATTGTGCTTTTGACCTTGTTGGCTGAGTGTCTGTTAGGTCTTTGGGTCAGTGGAGTGCTTTGTGTTATCACTGTTTGTGTATTCTGTCACAAGTTCTGTTGTTATTTCCCTCTCCCTGTGCTGTCCCAGTAACCTGTCCTTATCCCAACCCCACAGCTTGCCTTTGCCCATTTCTCCTACATGTCCTGCCCAGGGAGGGATGAGCAAGTGGATTCATGGTGCTCAGGTGCCCACTGGGGCTGAAACACATCTTTGTTCTTATGATGGCTTCACTTTACACTAAAAAAAGTGCTGTGGCAGTTATAACACTAATTAGCTTGGTGAGGTGGGAAAAGTCTTACCATGTTGAGATCTAGGATTGTTTAACTGTGAATGACTTCTGGATTCATTGAAGTGAGCTACCTGATATTAAGATACGTTACCATCTGTGTGACAGATAAATGATTAGTCAGTGTAGTCTTCATCTTCCATCCCTGACTACTGAAAATAATTGATAGAAGCTTCCTTGAAGAATTAAATTTTTGCATAAAAATTATTCCAAAATAAAAGCCAGTTTTAAATTCCTTCTTTTAAGACATTACTTCATCTTCTATTGCATTTTTAATCTTGCTATACCTCTTACATGTATAACCTGTAAAGGAAAGAATAAGTAGATTTGTCTCTTGGACAGTATACTAGGAGTGCAACTGGTAGTGCAATATGATCTAACATATCACAAATACTTTCACACATTGATGTGTGGTTGGACCAAAGTAATTTTTTTATTCTGTTGATAAGTAATTGAATGTGTTTATTATTGTAATGTAGAAAAAGATATCATAATCCATAAATTAATTTAACTTAATTGACTTTGGGTTTTTAAAAATTACTTATTTATTTTTAATATATATACTGGAAATAGGGTTTTTTTGTTGATGGAACCAGAATATACTGGGGAAATCTGTCTTGCAAGATCCAGATGTACTTCCTTTTTAAATGAATATTGTAGGAAGCAAGTTCTTTGACTGTCAGTATGGAGAAAGACAATACTGGGGTCTGTAGCAGACTGTACAGTGAGCTGTAATATTAATCAAAGAGCAGATTTGCCTTTCTAATACGTTTCTCAGGACATTGCCATTAGTTGAGAATAAAATTTCCCTACGACACCTTGTGTTCCATGGTGGTTATTACAGCAATTGCTGTCTTATTCCTTCAGCTTAAACTAGTAAAAAAACCAACTTGAAAACTGTGATTGATAAAGCAGCAAATTGAAGTGGAACATGTCTGCTCTCCTAATGTTTCAGTCTTCTGATTTGATTTCTGTAAGAATAGTTTCCACTAGTGACAGGTAAATCCCCAAACTAATTTACGTACTTTGTCTTCAGCTACTTCATTGAAAACTAATCTTGTTTGGGTTTCATTTTAGTTTTTTTTTTTTTCCCCAAAGGATCTTGTGCACAAGTAAATATTATACCAGTGGTTTAAATCTTGACCCTTTGTAATGTGATGCAAGAGAACCTTTTTTTAAAGAATAAAATTACTTAGGGGAATTCTACAAGCAAAATACCTTCCTTTTACACATTAATTCAGATCTTAAAAGAAATTGTGTTTTAATTGTGCTTTGGCTATTTAACTAAACCAATATATAGCCTCTACTTGCATCCTGCCGCTGAAAGGAAAAAAAAGGATTCAAAAACATTTTGTGAAAGGGTGTCATTTCTGAACTTACTTAAACTGTAGAGCAAGGAATCAATTCCAGGATATTTTAGGAAGTTTGCTTAACTGATGGGTGTGTTTTGAAAGTGAAGATGGTGTTCTTTCCCTTTAGTTTCTGTGCACCTCCTCTTCCACAAAGGAAGAAGTTAAATGATATTCCATCATACCTTTACGGTGTTTGGCATTTTTAGACAAAGAGACATTGGATAAAATTTGGTTCAGCATCTGAACTTACAGGTGCTTTACTTGAACATACCTGAAGGCTTTTTGAAAATTGTATGCTAGTTCACAAAAGCTTTTCTCTGAAGTCTCAGACGTTGGATTCCTACCCATATTCTTATCTTCATAAATAAAAGTAGAACTATTTGTGCGCAGAGAATCCATGGCCATGAGATGTCTATAATCATAGAATTACACTGAGATACAATGTATGTACGGGGTTCAAGTTCAATACATTAATACTGAGGACTAGTAAAAGAACAGAAAATTTCCTTCAAAGTAAATCTGCGTGTGTAGGCCTGTTTAGTGTTCTAAAAGCTCTTTTTAAGAATTAAAATTATCCTTGAATAGGTTTGAAAATTAGCTTCTCTTATATAGGCTGCAAATGCATAAATGAAAGGATGCCCTGGGTGCAAAGCACTGCTGGCATTTTAGGAATGTTCTCAATTAGCGGACAACTATTAATTCTGCCATCTCTTGTCTTCTGAAGTTATTCCATGCATGTGTTATACAGAGCTTTCTATGTATTCATCCATTCATTTCTGTCTCTGGACATGATAACAGTTACTTAAACCCTGGAATTTTAATTAATTGTGGGAAAATAAAAAAACCCAAACAATTGTGTACCAGTTATCTCAACTTCAGTAGATATACCCTTGGGACCCTTATGTATTTATAGCTCAAAGCTAGATTCCCTTTCCTCCCATTTGTATACAGCAGATTTCCATTCATATCATTTTTCTGTTGTAGCCTCTTATAATTTTACTTCAACATGTTGTGTTGTGAAACGTAGCAGTAAAGGCCACCGGAACTGAGTAGTTACACTCTCTTTCTCTAGGCATGTCTTATAGCTTCCAAGGAAACTTAAAAATGCTAGATAATAAGAGAACACTACTTAAAGGTTACATACTTTCTTACCAAGACTCAGAGAGGGCATCAATGCTTTCAACTTATGGATATTCATAAGCCTATGTATAGAAAAGCTATTCCATGGTCATAGTATTTACATAAGGGTCATAACAGAAAAATGTCTTTTGTAAATAGTTGACCATCTAGGTCTGTACTGGAAATCTGCTGTCTTTCTCCTCCTAACATTTGGTGGAGTTTATGTCCAGATTCAATTTGCTTGTGTAAAGTCTTATTCCCTGAACTCAGCTGGGTTCTTACCCCAGCTAGGTCAAATAAGGACACTGATTTTTGTGAAGCTTCTTGATATGGTAGAAAAATGTCTCAAGTTGCTTGTTTTGGAAGTTCATTTTTCTTACGATGAATTTTAATTAAATTATCTCTTTGCAGTCTTGTGTGTGTGTCTGAGGACAGCAACTGGTTTTTTTAAATTAATAATAGAAAATGTTGTTTTATTTGGAATGAATTAAGTAGATGTGGTGTGATTAAAATTTAAATTCAGAGGTGTGAACGTCTGGAACACTTCTATAGTAAGATCAATAGTGCCAAGAAACCCTAACTACTTTTAAGATGGAGCTTGATCTGTATTAGGTAAAAGTATTATGGCTCCGTGGATATGATAACCAGAGACCTTTCAATTCAATATTCCAGTCTTCTGGTGGTTTGGAAATAGCCCCCAGGAGAGACTGGTAATAGTGAAGATAGGTAGCACTGTTAAAATGGATGGGTTGTAGCTCATCTGATACAGCATTTACTCTACAGTGGAGAGTATAGAAGCAGAAACCAGTACAGTAACATGTATATATAAGGCAGTGATTACAGGAAGAAGTAATGGAAAAGTAAATAAACATTGGAGGAAACTAGAAGAGCAGAGCGTCCAAGTGCAAAGAGTGTGTAGAGGAAAAACATGTCTGACTGCCAAGAGAGATATGAAGCAGACCACTGGAGATGCAGAAGACAATACCTAGACTTAACCAAATAGAAATCATTGGGTAAACTGGATACTTGGAGCTTGGACAGCAGGGAATTAAACACAAGTTGCCATGCAGTGAGAGCAGTCATTGAGTCAGTACTTCTGTGTAGACTAATAGAGGCAGCAGGAGACACATAAAGGATTATACCATAGGGGGTGAAGATGGGAATGAAAGAATGGGTTATAGAGAGGAAAGTGAGAAAATAGAGATGCTGTGATAGAACCAATGACCTTGGCAAGGTGCAGAGAGTATCAAATATAGTGCAAGGGAAACAAGTGGTGAAGCACAGGATACTGTCCTTTTAGCTGTGTCCAGTTTGAGGGCAACTAAAGCATATTCTGTTTCATACAAAAAGAACCAAAATAAAACAAAGCTCAACTCCATTGCAAAGTCAGTTGATTGCACCTATGCTAATCACTTTAATGTATTTGTACATAACCCTGCCACATTACTAGGAAAGCATTAAGTTGGCACTTAAGTGGAAATAAAGTGAGGTTCTCAAGTCTTCATCACTGTCCACACTTCTAGCTTTATCACTTGCTTCTATTTAGACAGCTACTAGGAAAATACACATTTTGCTTTCTGCTTGACCATTGTAGTATAACAGCACCAAATATTTCCTGAATATATTTTTAGTTCTGATTTGGAATTAAAGTTAGATGCTCTGCTCTTGCAAGGACATACCTGATATTCTTTCAGAATGGAGTAAAGTTAATTAAATTTATGTTTGAAATTCTTAAAATCAAGAGACTTTATAAGAGACAAGGTGCATCTGTACCTTCAGAATCCTTGTGTTAGAAAACTTCTGTGAAGTCAGAAGGGAATGGGGCACTGTTTTATTCCTGTAATGTTCTCATTCACAGAATACCTTAAAGAATTTGACTTTTAAAAGGGCTGATGTAACTGAATGCTATTAGTAATGGTTTTGCTCACTGTAGGTAAAATCATGCCTTATATTCTGATTAGAAACTCTAAGACATTGTATTTGACTTAAGATGCCTGCCTGTTCCTCATTTGGAAATTGGATTTTCAGTTTGAAAGTTTAATTCCAAGTTAAATGTTCTAGGCTTGCTGTCCTTTTTTGAAGACCTCAGGAAAAATAAGAGCCCTTCTTTGCTTTCAGTAAAGGTGTTGCGTGCACTGAGAATGCCACCAGCAGTCCCCATGAGCATGTGGAGGTTTTGGCTGTAAGGTAAGGAATATATTCCTGTGCTTACAGAGCAAGATAATGAGTAAGCAATAGGCAAACATACAGTCAGTGCCTTCCTTCTCTTTTGGTCCTCCTCCCTTGGTGGCACTGGTTTCACTGAATGTGCTCCACAATCCTCTGTCTACATACGTTCTTTTCCCCAGTAGTTGCCAAGCTTTACCTTAATTGTGAATTGGAATGATTTAAATAGATATGATGGGGTGTGTGTGTTTTGACATTGCCATTGCAGGTTGCTTTGAGTTTCGTTGTGTCTCTCATTAATTTATTTGCCTCTCATAGTCATTCCTGTGAAAGCAATATGGAAAATGGTTAAAATGAAAAGCTCACCAAGCTGACTGGGAGGAGGAGAAAATAATGAAAAAATAGCTAGATATGTACCAGACAGATTAAGGTACCTGTCTTGTTTATTCAGGCCTATTAGTAGAAAAATAGGGCATTAAGTGCTCTCTGGCAGAAAGGCTTGTTACTTGGAGGTTTTTGTTTTGTAAATCAGACTTTTTTTGTGGAGAAAATGCATGGATGGGGATGTAGTCAATTTAAGGGTACAAGCAGCTGGTAAGAATTTTTCCCAAAAGAGATTGTAGGTGAGTTGTGTATTTTAATATGAGTTTATTTACAACTAGTTTCAAGGCAGCAGAAGAAATACAGCTGCATGCACAAGTCCAGAATATTAACAGTAGTTATGGCACTAATAGAGCTTTATGAGCTTGGGATCCTTCTCTACTGCTACCCAAAACTATATAATTGTAGAGCTATAAAAATCTGTTGAGGCAGATAGGAAACTTGCATCACACATACACTACAAAATCCTTTTTGTTTTGACATAATTGCACTTTTATCAGATTTACCTATCCTGCCATCTCTGATGCCTTCTCAAGTAGTCAGGAAAGGCTTGCTGAAACCGTGCTGCCTGTATGCTTCACACTGTAGTTACAGTGGGCAGGTCAGCTGCCACATAGATGGCCTGAGAAAGAAAAACGTCTCAGATCATAGACTACTTCCTAGTTGCTCCCTGGGATGATTTTTACTTTGAACCAGGTTATATACCAGATGTTTAGCCCTTACTAAGTGCTGTTAATTTATGTGATGGTGTTTTAGTTTTTGTAAATAAATGCTGCACTGTACTGCAGTTTGTTGTGCGACCCTTGGTGTGCTAAACTGCCTTTAAATTCCCTTTAAGGTACAGAGTAATCACACAAATAGAACAGAACTATGTAGGTTCTCCCTGTGGCACATCAGGAGCTTATAGAACAGCTAGGTATTAAAGAGCTTTTAATTTCTTGTTTCCATAAGCATTTGCACAGCAGAGAAACATATCTTAGATCCTGTGTGCTGCTTTAAAGATGGCATTTTGGATCAGTTATATGGTGGAATAAGTTCTTATAAATCCTCCACATCAAAGGTCACTGTAATTCTTTTATCTCCTTATTTCACTTGTACTTGCAATCTGGAGAGCAATACCATTTTCTTGTCCATTGGATGTGAAAAGCAGCATTTCTGTTATATAATACATGGTACAGTATTCAGCAGCTATGCAGTCAGGGAGCCGGAAACCTCAGCTATTGGTATTCAGCCGATGTCCTGATAACCTGCTTCACCTTTGCTTCATTGAAAAAAATAGTTTATTATGATTGGATACCATTGTCAAATGAATCTGTGTCACAGAGGATGTGATAGGTCAGATTTCCTTTGGACAACCAACTTTACTCATGCAGTAGGTTTCTCCATTTTTGATGTGTGAAATATATGGTAACTTTTCTGTAATATATCTGTAACTCCACTGTTACGGATCAGCCGCTGTGTCTAGTAGGTGCATTTACTTGGGATCGATGAAGGGCTATGGAAACATGTCTTGGCTGCAATCAATCATATTTCTGTAGCTTTTCCCAGCCCTGGCAGTAGAAGCAAGCTGTTCATTTCATTCCTCACTGAAGTTCCTTGTGAGAGAAAAATGGCTGTAAGTTTGTCTGTGTAGCTTTGGGGATGGCATTTTAGAAATAAGTCATGATAGGCTTGGGGTGGCGTAATGTCTTTGGGGTTTGGTTTTTTCAGAATATGGAAGACCGTGTCCAAAACTTAGGCAAAATTTCAGAAAATCTATGTCTGCTTATTTTCAAACTCTCTTAGAAGATGACAGAGTGAGTGTAATGGGAAGAAGCTGAGCAGAGATTATATTAAATGTCAGAAATAAACCTCTGTACTATTTTGAAGTAGTTTCCCGAGGGAAGTGTGGGATGCTTCATATCTTTGATGTTGTGTTTAAAATGAGACAGGGCTAGGAAACATAGTACCATACAGTAAATGAGTAATGCATCCTACCCTAGGCAAGAGAAGGAAAATGGACCTGCTTGGTGCTTTCCAAACCTGATTTCTCAGACTTTATAAAATGAATTGAACAGGTTTTTGGGAATAAAAATGCTTTACTTGAAAACATTCTGCATCCATTCATGGAATATATTTCAAAGTTCTCTTCTCTGCGCTTGTAATTAGCCTAATCAGCCATTCTATAGAAGCCAAATGTCATTAAATGTTGTATAATGTCACCTGGGAGAATATCTAGCAAACAACATGGTACCTGTGACAAATCTGATCATTAGTTTTCAAAAGATATGGAAAAAGTTTTCATCAGACATCATTTCTTCTTTATACTCGCAGCTGAGTCAACAAGCATTGGCAGTTGCTGCTGGTGGGATGGTGGCTCACATGAATAAACGGTCTGATGAGTTATGGCAGGTCTCTGACTCTTTGGAAGCTCTGGGCCCTGACTTTGCTCTTGTATTTCTGTGGTTTGTTTCTGCACTTACATAAACTCTTCACAGAATCACAAGCTTGGAAAGACTTTTAATATAAGTCCAACCATTCCCATCCTATGCTAAACCATATCCCTAAGTATCTCATCTACCCTTTTTTAAAATACGTCCAGGGAAGGTGACTCAACCCCCTCCCTGGGCAGCCTGTTCCAGGCCCCGACAACTCTTTCAGTGAAAATTTTTTTTCTAATATCTAATCTGACAGTGCCCTGACACAGCTTCGTGCCATTTCCCCTTGTCCTATCTCCT
>VZTU01034982.1:26748-98824 GCA_013400835.1 Zapornia atra
ATGTGCAGCACTCTACACTTGGCCTTGTTAAACCTCATCCCATTGGTCCAATCTGTTCAGATCCCTCTGAAGAGCCTCCCTACCCTCAGGCAAATCAACACTTCCTCCCAGTTTAGTGTCATCTGCAAACTTACTGAGGGAACATTCAATCCCTTCATCAAGGTCATTGATAAAGATGTTGAACAAAACTGCACCCAGGATTGAGCCCTGGGGGATGCCACTTGTGACCGGCCTCCAGCTGGATTTTGTTCCATTTACCACCACCCTTTGGGCCCAGCCATCCAGCCAGTTTTTAACTCAGCTGAGGGTCCATCTGTCCAGGCCAGTGGCAGCCAGTTTCTCAATCAGAACGCTGTGAGAAACCGTGTCAAAGGCTTTACTGAAGTCCAGGTAGACCACATCCACAGCCTTCCCCTCATCCATTAAGCGGGTCAGCGTGTCATAGAAGGCGATCGGGTTAGTCTGACAGGATCTACCTTTTGTAAACCCCTGAACCCATGCTTGACTACTTTAGCGTAGCTTGGACTACCCACCTTCATCTTACAGCTTTGGGTAAGTTTGGAGTTTTTGGAATTGCTGCAATGCTTAAAGAACTTCAAATTGCAGTGTGAAGTATCAGGACAACTCTTAAATGGCATAAACTTAGCTTTTTGTATTAGGCAGAGCAGGTTAGACTTGATTCACGGAAACCTTTTCTATTCTGTCCAGACCTTGAAGATACCATGCTGCTTCACTTCGTATCGAATCTTTTTTTATGCCTTGACATAGCTGGCTTCCTTTTATTTGCTGTCCTTTACCTCAAGGGCAGGTGTATTTCAATATATATTCAATTTGTAAAGGTCTTTCACAGGACTTACATGCAAATGTAAAATGTTATTTGTACTTCATACTCTTATTAGACTTCCTAATTACATGAGTTGCTCAAAATGAGTGGAGGCAGAGGCTTTAATCAATACTTATCTCAGAAGTAATAATGTATTGCATCAAACCTATTAAAATAACTAGTAAAGTTTAGCTGGTTGAATTTGGCATTGATAAAATTAATCCAAACCAAGAATGCAATCAGTTGGTGAATAACACTTCACAAGAAAGTGCATGCAAATGGGCAGTAGACATAAAAGCAAGCTAACTTGGCATCTGATCAAGCTGGACTTCGTGTTATGCTCCTGGCTTTTACTTCAGTCTCATTTTCATAGTTTCTATCCAGATTTTTTTATTGTTCATCTTGTTAGGTGAATGTAGTTGTGTTTTAGTGTGTCTTCTCAAGTACTCCATGAAATAAACGTCTTCAGGTTTTTTCTGCTTTCCAAACATCCAAAATAGAACAGTTTTGTGACTGTGCCATGGTTTTGTGGCAATATGGGTTGATGTATCGGAGGCTTTACAATGAATGGATTGCCTTGCATTGCCTTTTATTCTTCCCCCTGCCCCAAGATTGCTAGAACTTTCATGGCATTTTCCCCCTTAAAATTGACAGAAAATCCACTTTCTGATGTGTGTTGCCTTAATGTTACACGCTCTCTTTTGGAGAGTCAGGTTCCTGACTCTACCAGCCCAATATATCACACCCCATTCTATAGTAAGTTACCTTGTTTTTAGCTGTGTTAGCCTATGATACAAAAGGCAGTAAGGTTTCCACAGAGAAGTTGGTTCTATTTGCAATACAGTATCTTTCATCAGCTCAAATAACACACATGAAAATGTTCTTATTTCGCTTTAAAATGGTAGTTAATGTTGGGGCCAAGGACTGAGAATATATACATTTATTTGCCTTTGTTATATGATATCTCTGCATAGTTTGTGTTATGTGCATCTGCTTCTGAATAATTGTAGATAAAAAAGTCTCAGTATAATTAATGTGCAAAATGCCCATTTCATAAATCAAAGCACATACTATGGCTCTTACTTGGAGGGTAAAATTATATACACTGTACAAAATTTAGACATCTGTAAATATGTTTTAAACTTCTAATCAGAATTCAAGATTCAGAGAAATCTGTGGCTTCTGTTGACACAGGTAGGAGCTGTATCTTTTAATCTAGCTATTTCCTTAATTTATAAAGTTAGAATATGCAAAAGGAAGAAATTTTGTATTCTCTGTAACCAATGTAAAGTCTTGAAATTAGTTTTAGAAGCTTAAATGTGCTAAAGGATATAAAACTATATACCATTCTCCATTAAATCAGTCACTTTTGTATTTTTGCCTTGGGTCGTAGTGGTTTGGAATATAATTGGTTGGGTTTTTTCTTTCAGAAATTACTATGTCCTTTATTATATTATGAAAATTCCCCTGAACATTTGATAATATAATTATATCCAAAAGAGGAACTTTTTAAATTCTTGATGTTCTTTAAATCAGTAGATCCAGATATTTTTTCTGGATTGTGGACTTTTTCAAGATTTTTTTTTCCTTTGTATGAGGACCACACTATCAGACATAATGCAGAGAAAAGATGAGCTAGGCAAAATCCACTGAATTTGATAGGATTAATATATCTATTGATGTTGTCTTTGATGCTATTTATTTTGAAGGCTCAGACATTGTAATTTATCTTTCTGAAATCTGTCCTGTTTCTTTATGAACCCATGCTGTGATACTGAAGGGGTGGAAGAATCATTCATTTTGTGAATAATCTAATTAAAAAATTAAAATTAAGGTAAATGAAAGAGACTAAAATTGAATAAATTAATATTCTTCTGTGTGTTTCTTTAAAGAATACACAGAATCCTTCTGTATAGGGAATGGAAGGAGCGGTAGTTAATTTTGCAAATGTATAGCTTAATGTAGAATTTTCTATTAAATTTTATTTGATCAGTTTTAAGAGTTTTCTGTAACCTTTCGGAGGGAGGAAAAAATTAATATAATCCTGGCAGGAATATTTAGACAAACTGTAAACTGGACATATATTAACATGGTAATCCAACTCTGCCTTCTTATTCAGCAGCTAATTGAAGGCCTCTCTTGTTAAGGTTTTGGTCAGCTGAAGAGCAAGTAGAAACAGCGCAGTTTATCATGGGGGACAGAAGGCTTGAATATTGCTTTAAAATTACCAAATGCACTGAAATATATATGGTGTTTTAGATGATTCCATTGAGAGTTGGGTTAAATATACCACTGGCCTACCGGGGCACTTCAGGAACTAATCTATTATTCTTCATGAGTAACTTTACCAAATGTTGATGTTTTTTAATATCTCTTTGTTACTGTGTAAATCTCTGAGAAAATGCCAAAATCAAAGGCAATCTGATACTTTTCTTATGAACGATGCAGGGCTGGTGCAAGGGCTTGTTATCTTTATTTCCAGTCCAAGTTTGTGATTTGGGACAGCCTGGTCATGAATTCTGAGTAACATCTGTGAAATTAATTTGTTTTCTCAGTTTAAGATCTACTGAGTCAATTATGATGCTATTTGCAGAATGAGTGACTGTGGTGAGAACTGGAAATCTGCATAGCTATCAATTATGATGGAGATGTCTTTAGAAATACAGCTGATAATGTTCACGGGGAGACCTTTAGTATCTCTTTGGTATATTTTGAAGACATCCCTAAGTGGTTTTTGCTTACTTAACAAATATCAGAAATGAGTTCTACATCCTGCTTCAATTCTGTAACTAAAATAGTGAAACTATTTTCAGAAACTGATTTGAATAAAGTTGCTTTTTTTTACATCACCATGGCTCAACATAGAATATGGCCCACTAAAGTTGATGAGGATATTAGTAACACTTAAGGGTTACAGACAAATACCCATTGTTACTAGACATCTTTTAATAGAATAAAGCTGCATAAATGCTGAACACTTTTCTGTTAGACTGGAGATGCTTAATCAACTGTGCTAAAGTTGTTTCTTAACATGACAGATAGCCACAATTGTTTTCAAATGGAGGGCTAATACAGAGCATGGGACTTGGACAGAATTGCAAAAAAAACCTGGCCTCTGGGGTAAAAGTGGGTCTGTCTGTCCGCTATGCTGTTTGCTCTTAAGGATAATAATTGTCAGGATAAAAAATAGAATAGAAATAGCTTCAGGGCTGTTGCAAAATCTAGCCAGGACTATATAGATAGAATCAAGACTGAGAGAAGAGCATAGTAACTAGATGAGGACTGAAACTTTACACTGAATATTCTGTGAGGATGAAGTGAGACAAAATGTCTCATTTCTGAAGGTACTTGGGCTATCAGGGAAAAAAATCTCAGTCCAAGTTATCTTTATACAAAAAGGAACAATTTGTGATAACGTTTTAGGGAATGATGAACTGACACAGTGACCAATCCTGAGATGAAGATTTTATCCCTGTGTTTGAGGTCAGCTTGAGCTGTGGGAGCTCATCAAGTGTTTTGAGGCAGTCTGGGCTCTGTATTTCAAAAGCAATGTCAATACAAGGCCTTAATGGACTCTCCAGTAGCCTGTTTGTGTGGTAGGTATGTCAGATGGGGGCAGAGTTTTATTAAATTTATTTTTTAGCAAGGCATTCCCTCTGAGAGGCGCATAATGTGATTATGGAGCACATAAGTATTAGGAACATTTCTAAAATTATTTGAAGACAAAAAGTACTTCTATTATTACTCTGGAAAAGTGTTATACTTGAGAATTTACCTACTATAGTTCATACTTATTGCATAACATTTACCTCAATCACTGAGCAACTGATTGAAATTGTAGGGGAAAACTTGTGAAGCAATGCTGCTCATCATGTGCAGTGATGGTTTAGGGAAGGTTTAGATTAGATATTAGGGGGAAGTTTTTTACAGAAAGAGTGGTGAGGTGCTGGAACAGGCTGCCCAGCGAAGTAGTGGATGCCCCATCCCTGGAAGTGTTCAAGGCTAGGTTGGACGGGGCCCTGGGCAACCTAGTGTAGATCCAGGCCTGGAGGTTGGTGGCCCTGCCTTTGGCAGGGGGGTTGGAGCTCTATGATCCATGGGGTCCCTTCCAACCCAGACCATTCTATGATTCTATGATTGTATGAATTCTGACAACATTAGGACCTTTAAGTGATTTATATTGGATGTAACTGTCAACTAGTTCTTATGTCTATATACAGCTAAATCATTTTTCAAATGGTTTTTGCTTTTGGGGGTGGGGGGTGTGTGTGTGTGTTAAAAAACCATCATGAGTTTGATCACTTGTTTTGGTCACTATCCTGAGCGTCCAGGCAGAACTCAGTCTTTGCTGACTGCAGTGCACTTGCACAAATTTTTGTCTCAGATCTTTTAAATCCTTGGCCTTTTTCTGTTAACAGATCCCTACAGAAAGTTCTAGATGTGTGCTTCTGGCCTGCTGCAGTCAGTGCGTATTGGCCCACCGAGAAAGAGGAGAGAAGTGCAAAGCTGGCTGTGGGATGGCTGCTTCTCCTGGAAAGCAGTGCATACAGATACAATAGCTTCGCCTCTCCTTTGAACTGGAAATAATGGTCACACTCTTGTAAAACTTTCTGTAGTGACTACTGAACATGCATGGGATGGGAGTGGGGGAAATGTACGTTATCATTGAGCTTTTTGTCCTGCTAACTTTAACCTGTGATACTTAAAATAAAGCTTTTACTAGGCTGTTTGTTTCCTTGTGATCTCCATGGCTGTCTCTTCTGAAAGAGAGGTCCAAGCTTTGACTGTCTCATTTGTGTCTGAATTCCATAAGTCTTCCATATTTAAGAAAATTGTGATTATTTTTTTCAATTAATCTTGAACAAAAGCATTCTCTTGATTATTTTTTTGAAAGAAAGTAATCTGTAGCCTACATACCTGATCCAAAATTGAGAAGAAATAGTTGTTCAATAAAGTAGTATTTTGCTCTCATTATGTTGAATCTTACAGAGCTAGGTATGTCAAGTGATGGTTACTGATGTGAGAATAGCTAAAAACACTGCATGATTTCTCTTTAGACTTGTAATTATGATAATAAATGTATAGTAAATTTCACAGCCAAATAGTTTGTAGAATTTGAGTAGACTTCAAACACAGAAAGAGCAAGCTTTCATAGTTTCCTTGTAAGGTAAAATCATATAAATAGCATTGACAAAGTACTGAGATTCCTGCCTCCTTCCCTCTGCAATAGGGGATTGTTCTATGTGCTGAAGTTTAATAAACATGTTGATTAAAACCAGCCCAGACATTTCAGACCTAGTGCCTCTAGGTAACTGTTACTGCATTTTTTATATATGCACAGCTTTAGTTACTGGAGTTTAAAATGCAACACAAGGTTTTGAAAGGAAAAAAGTACTGATGGCTTTCCCTTGCAATAGATTAATTTATACATTTTCTTAATTCAGGGAGTTATTTCCCAATATAGCTCATATAATGTTAGCTGACCTGGAAAAAATGGATATTTGTGGTTATACAAATAGGTAAAGTACAAAGGAACAGCTATTTTAAATCAGAGTATCTGAAGTGAATGGAAAGCTGATTGGGAAGAGAGGAATATTTTTTTTCTCTAAGACTTAGCTGTCCATTAAATGATGAAATGTGAATTTATAATACAAACTAATCTTGGGTCTGGAACAAGCCATATAGCATTTAATGGAGACACTTTTGGACCAAATTTCCCATTCCCTTCCCTACTGTATAACTGGAAGGTGTCCCACAGATAATATGTAGTTTTTCTTTATGACCTCCTCAGAGCTGCAGACCACATGGGGGATGTTTGCCCTTTGGAACGGTGAAGTTGCTGTCCTGTGGTTGGTGAGAGACTGAGGGGGGCTTCAATGAAGGAAAAAAAGGCTGAAGAGAGGCTGAATTCAGTATTCCAGGAAACTGCAACTGGCCTATAGAGCACAGGTTTGACAGCATTTGTATGAAGCAAATGTAATTTCAAAAGCTATGGATTCTGTTGCATAAATGAGAGATTCTGCTGCATTAAACTGGAGGACAAATTGAAGGAACTCCACATAAGCATAACTATAATCATATCCAAAACAAGTGTAATGGTGGAGTAGATTTCTGTAAAGCATACTATTGTTTAGGTCAGATGTACAAGTAAAAATTAGGTTTGTAATCTTGTCATGAGGCCAAGTCTGACAGCCGCTAAGGGAAGATATTGTCAGAAGAAGGAGGTGTGAAACCACTGTAAATTAGTGGATTATGTAATCCACAACCATGAAAGACTTCTGTCTGTCTGGAGTCTATTCCCTGCTGCCTGGCAGGCTTCTAATCCTGTATTGAAAAAAATTGTGGAGCTACAAGATGGCTCAAGTATTGCAAAATGCTTTTAACTCAATGAAAAATCTGAAATCTAAAATCTAGTTGTATCTAGATAAATGAGCTGGTGTAGTCAGTTTGGAGGCTGTATTTCTTGGAATTTATAAAGTAGTTTCTCCCAAGGTCAATGAAATTAAAAATCAAGAATTTACAGAATACATTGCAATCCATAATTAGAGTACTAAGAATGGTAATTCTGATAGCTACGTTAAGCCTGATGAACTTCAACGGACCACTGCAGTAACAAGATAGAGTATGTGTAAAGGAATAAAATCTATATTTTTTAAAATTTAGTACTCCATCTAATACTACTTCTTTAGCTTGCTTGTCTGCTTCATTGTAAGAGAGACATTTGAGCCCCTACTGCTTCAGTGATACTTTTTCTCCCAGATCTCTATACTCATCCAGATCCTGAATACACTCCACAGAAAAAGTATATCTCTTCAAAAAGATGTTTAAATAGTAAAGAGTCCTCATTAGAAACTGAAAACTTCAGAACTTGCCTATTGCATTTTGGCCTGGATAGTAATCAGGAGAAACTGAAGGAGCAGTATCTATTCAAAAGTCAGTCAGTTAAAGGCATTATTAAGTAATATGGTAGATCTCTATACTTATTGAGTGCTTAAAATTTACTTTGATTAGATGTCTTTTGTCTTGATACTCTAAGATATTTACCTTTTAAGAAGACATTAAATGACTGGTTATGGAGGTAGGACGGTGAAACTAAGCGGACATGAATTGTACAAAATGTGCACAAATATGTATTGTAAGAAGAGAGAAAAATCAAGGAGCATAAATTTTATAGGTTTTAGTGATTATATTGCGAAGACATAGTTGTTGTTCAAGTGATGTCAGTATTTTGTAATGCAGATAGTACTTCTGTTGATGGTGCCACATTTGGCTCTTGGGTTTTTATCCACTCCACACAAGAACATATAAACACAATGACACCTCATGTATTTCAAATGGGTTGTTGCAATTGGCCTCAACTGACCTTCATTTGAAGTGCCAGATGACTTCTGTAGCATCCCTCTCAGAGTGACACTTTATATGTTCTCTAACAAGTTAATCTCTTTCTGTAGAATTTCAGTGCATTGTTGTCTTTTTGTCTAGCTTGACTAATGTTTTCAGAGAGGCAGGTAAGTGTTGAGCAAAAGGAGCCCTCAAAGGAGGAAGATAAGGTGATGAAATCCAACAGGCAGAGATCTGTAAGGAGGGCGAGAGATAGTGGAGGCAAAAGAAAAAGAAAGAACACCCAAATTCAAGGGCAGTATTGAAAATCCTTTAGCATGTGCACCAGAAAACATTTATCTTCTTAGTGGGCATGAATATGCAATAGATCTTTCTCAAGAGAGGAAGATGGCAGCATTTCATTCTGTAGCATTGAGAATAGTCAGAGTTAAACCCTTAAAAAGCAAGTTTGCCATGGAATGATAGTCGTATTAGGGTATCCTTGTTTTCTGCTCAATGTGCTCTAAGCCAAGGCTTCACTGAGCATCTGCACTGATATGACAAAACCAGCAGCATATGGACCATAGGAAACGGTAATCTGAATGTAAATACACTGAGAGGACAGTTGAGTGAATCCATTCTGATTAGAAGGGAGCATTTCTGACATCTGCTTTTTACTGTTCTACATAAGTCCCCTCTTAAAATAAGAGGAAGAAGAAATATAATGTATCATGGAAAGTAACTAATCCCTGTTACTTTAGAATAGTTGGAAATGCTAGTTTAATTACAGTAGCATCTCTTATCTCTGAGTATCTACTCATAATAATTAACACAGTTCCTATCTAGCTTTTGGCCTGAAGATTTCACAAGAAAATAATTCAGTTACTGTAGAAATACTGAGAACTGGATTCAGAATTTTACATATGCTGATGGAAACTTTAGTAATATTCATACTGAAAGGCACTTGTATACTCTGGTAATAAAAGGTTTAAAAAAAAGGAAAGATAACTCAACAAAAACCCCACCTCAGACAAAAAAATCCAACCAAAAAAACCTCCCACCAAACCATCCCCCAAACAAAAAACACCCCCAGCACCAACAAACACCCCACTACCACATACTAAACAAAAAATCACCACCACCTCCCAACAACACCCATCCTCCTGACTTTAAAAGCCTTCAGTGGATGGTAGGTTTGAATATACTGTTATGCTGGGGAAACACAATGTACTTACACAGTCTCGTAGGTCATAGGATCATTGAGTAATTCAGGTTTGAAGGGACAGCAGGAGGCCTTTAGTCCAACCTGCTGCTGGTCAGACATGGTTGGACCAAGTTGCTCCATTTTTTAATTCAGTCAGGTTTAAAACTCTCTGAGCACAGAGACTGAACCTTAGGAAAGTGTTCCAATCCTGGACTGCTCTCAGCATGAGAGAGTTTTCCGTATATCCAGTTGAAGTCAGATCATGCCTGTTGACTTGCACTCCCGTTATTCCTTCCTTTGAAGAGCTTGGTTCCATCTTGATGACCTCTTCATAGGTACATGTTGTGGTTTAACCCCAGCTAGGATCTGTATCCCAGCCAAAACCAGCATATCTGCTAATGTGATGTTGAGATGATATGAACTGTTTGACTTAATAAGGTTAAAATTATAATTTTAGGTGGTTCAATTTGGAGATCAGTGCTTGACACAGCAGAGAAAGGAAATATATGTCGTGGTTTGGGTTGGAAGGAAATAGTTCAAGTAACAGATTTTGAACATTTCTGCTACTGTCTGTGTCTTTCTAGAGGTAAGATAAAAGTCACACATTGAAAGAGATTGGTGGAAATAGAAGCTGGAAGAACACTGATCTTTCTTTACGACTTAAACTGAAAAGAAGTAACAGGGCAGTCAACGCTGATATTGATCCTAATAGTTTTTCAGAAACGGCTTGAAACCTTAGCAAACTCACACCAGGTGAGCATTAAAGAGCTGACAAATGAGGTTTTCTAGTGCTGTTTTTGTCTGTTGTTTCAGTGTTCTTGTTGCAGCACTATGTTTTACCGACTACATGTTGCTTCCTGGTGTGTTGACTACCCCTATGGCCATATTTTGTGTTCCTCTGAACAGATCATGAGAAATTCAACTCTCAACTATAAAGGCATAAGGTCATTGCTTTAGCACTAATTATCTTAAGCTCTGCCAAGTTAATAGTGTATAACTATTTGTATACTGAGATAAATAGGTATTATTGTATCCAGTGTTCAGTAGAATTCTGTGTGCAGTCGATGGGGATCAACTTTTTTTAAAGACAAATATATGAAATCCTAATTCGAAGATAGATCAAATAAATGAGACTGAGTGTTTACAGCTACAATCTCTAAGCATTGGTGGGCTACTTTGTCTTCTGACTTCTGTGATTAGTATCATTAGATTTCTGATTTTCAGGAGCCCACAGTGTATTTAAAGAACTCTGTAGAGTCTGTAGAAAATGAAGGATTTTTATAAAGATGATGTGAATGATTCCAGAAAATTAGGGGGTTTTAATCTTTTCCTTTGTTTGGAAATGTAAAATATTTTAGCTTTGCTTCAATTGAAAAGGACCTAGAGGAGCATGTTTTCAAATATATTGAAGATGCCGTAAGTAATCTGGAGGCTGAAGCACTGACACTGCTTAATTTCTCCAAAGAACTTACGATTTGTCACACATTTTAAAATATGCATATCTGATGTGTGCATAGACTTTTCATTGATTCCTAGTGACAGTGCAAGAAGTGATGGGCACAAGCAGAAACACAGAAGGCTCCATCAGAACATAAGGAAAAACCTTTTTATTGTGAGGCTGGCTGAGCACTGGTACAGATTTCCCAGAGGTTGTGGAATTCAAGAGCCACCTGGACATAGGTCAGCACTAAGTGACCCAGCTTGGGTAGAGTGCAGATGACCTCCAGAGGTCCCTTCCAACCTCAGTTGTTCTGTGATATGCTATATTACATTTAAGTCTCTCAAATATAATTCCACTTCCAGTATTTCTGTATTAAGATGAAACCACCCTTAGTGAAATACTTCTTCTGAGAGAAACTTTTTTTTCCCATAGCTCTATAGAACTGCAGGAACAAAACAATATTTTATGCTCTCTAGCTTAAGAACTCAGAGTATTGAAGTTTAGCCATTTACACATAAATATTTTAAGACTTTCTTTCCTACTATTATTCAATAATAAAACCTTTCCCTTGAGCATAACATATCTTAAGTTAATAAAAGAAGAGGGTAGGGACTTCGGTAGGCAAAGTTTATTGGTTATTTGAAATCTTTCCAGATAGAAGTGCAACGTAAGATAGGGAGATATTGTTTGAGGTAAACCTGTTGCAGAGATCTGACATGCCATTCTGCCACAGGATTTTTAAATAGTTAAGGTATGTAAAGTCTGCTATTAATTGAAACCTTCAAATAAAAATCATGGCAATATGTCATGCAAGAAGTACTAGTCCGGTTAAACTTGAGCAATAGAATCGCTAAAATAAAGGAAAGCAACTTGAACATGAAACTAGCAATTGAAACACTATTTTTGCTGTGAGACAAAGGTAGAAAGGATGCTGTGAGAGTTCAAATTGAGGCTCAAAACAGGGTTGGGTTTTTTCTTCTTTTTGAAAGAGAATAAACAGGGAGAGAAGAGCTATGGAAGGAAATTTCATGTGAAGAGACCTCTCTCTTCAGTTTAAAAAGGTCAGTTTTTAATAGAGTGGAGGAATAACTGTGAAAAGATAAAAACAAGGCCTACACTTCAAGTAGGAAAAATTTAAACTGAAAATATGGGGAAAGCATTTAGTAAGTTTTTCTTTTATTGTATCTGGCACCACTCAGTCCATCTGTGACTTTACAATATTGCTTTTTTATTCCATCTCTAAAATGTAAACATAAAGAGATGTTTTTCCTTTTGCATTTTATGACTGGGATTCCAGTGCTGGTCATTAGCACAGAGTCATTTTTAGCATAGGAGAAAAGTGATGGTTTTGAGCACCATCTTGCAAGATGCCAAAACTAACATGTGGTTGGATCTAGACAGTAGGAACAGAAAAAAGAATTTTTCTGAATGCTTCATGTTTAATATTGAAGTGCTAAATCTGGTAACTTTCATCAAACAATTGATAAGTATTTGCTACCACATATTCTCTAGTTTTAACTCATGGTTTCTGCAAAATTCTAAGAAATGAACTTACAAAGAAAAAATATTTCTTGCCTGTAGATCATTAGTGGTCATTTAATCATAACAGCTCTATCTGTAACGGTGGTCCTGTAAAGCTGTTAAGTTTAAATTGCGTCCGAACAGGTAGTTCTGTTGAATTTAAACTTGAAAATGCCTTAATGTGCTGATAAGGCTCACTTAAAATTTGAATTCCAGCTCTTAAGCTCTGATTTTGTAGGAAACTAGATTTGCACGCAAACCCAAACATCTAGCACTCCATTTTATGGGGAGCCAAAAGAACTTTAAAAAATTGCCAAGAATTAAGTCTTGAGCAGAAGTCCCTACTTTCAAAGCCCTCTTTCATCTTAAATGTCACCCAGACTCCAAGCTGCACTTAGTGCTGTCCTGATCTCTTTGTGGTGATACACTACAAGCTGTCATTTCTCAGCTGCTTACGGCTATTTTATCCTTTTCAAGTTGTTTAAAGTGGAACCAAAAATGCAAATGCTTCCAAAATTTCCCCTCTCCAGCAGAATCGATGTAGGCTTCTTGTCACTGCAGTAACATGTAATCTTCAGATTGTAGCTAGAGAGACCAGGAGTTTGCTGCACCACTAAATTATCTGCTGAAAGCATGACATGCTCTTTTGTAACTTTATCTTGTCACTGATCACTGAGAACACAGCATTAAAAAAAACAAGGAGTGTAACATATGAACAAGGAGCACATAGGACGAGGATTTTATTTTGTAATCTTAATGAGAAGTCTTTAGAACTTGCTTGAAGTAGTTCTGAAAAAGATAGATTTTAAGGAATAGAAAGTTTGTTATGCTGCTTGATGATGCTATTGACCAGCTGAGCTTCGACTAGCATGTTCTGCCAGGACAGTGTTACCATTAGCATTGCAAAATCATGAGTTCTGCCCACAAGCTTGATACATGATTTTCTGGCCCTAACAATAACATTGTGTGTATAATAATTTAGTAAATTTGAAAAGCAAAAGCTTGCTCAGTTCCGGTATGGCTTGTGTGTACATCTTTCCACTGGCTTGTGCAGAGTTCGGGTGAGTTTCAGATACAGGCTGCATGACTATCCAAGGCTGACCTGGCTCAGTCTTGCTCAATTGATTTAATTTGGATTATATACTAGTTCCTGATACTTTAACTTGTGCAGCCAAAACGCAGTTGGAGGAGGAGGAATTAATCAGATAGATTCTTACCTCTGATACTTATGCTCTTTAGTCAGAACCAAATGTCTTGCACTCAGGAACAGGAGGAATGTCCCTTGAATACCATCCAAATACCAGAGCAATTTTACATTTTGGGGTATTAACATGCTTCAATGTTACTTTTCACAGCTGCTTAAATAGTCCAGCTTCAATATAGTTGGTCAGATCCTGCAGGTAGAGATGGGGTTTGATATATAATCTAAAGCATGTGGATTCTTTTTAAACGGTACACCAAAGATCATTATTGACTGATGTCATATATGCACTAGAGCAGGTAACGCACAGTATATTTCTCTAATCTGCACCTCTGCAGGTCACAGAGTGCTGAAAAAAATTTGAAAATGGGTGTTACTGCTAATTTAAATTACTGGATCTTGGAGTTGAAATGCTTTTCCTGTTTTGTTTGAAGGAGAACCCTAGGAACAGCTTCTTAGAATGACTTTGGCGTATTGCTTTAGTACTCACAAAATCTTTAAATTCTAACCAGTCCTTTTGCAGCACTTAGAAAAAGTGAAGTCACAGAACAGCAAAATACTAAGGGGGAAGGTAGCTGTTGCTTGAAGGTGAGATTTGAGATCAGGTTAGCCTGACAAGTAAATGAAAAGCTTTTAGTTAGTGACTAAAGCCTTTTTCGGTGATTTGGTAATAGCCTTTGTTCTCCAAAGACAGAACTTGAGTTTTGTTGAAAGGCTACAATCTTTGGTACCTCTGCACCTTTGTTACCTAATAAAAGAAATTGTAATTCCATTATTGACAGCAGCACAAAAATAATCTACTTGTCATTTGTTAAAAAGTAATGATCTGGTTTTATAACTGCAAATTACAGATTATATTTTAAAATTCTCAATACTCTTCAAAAGTCATAGTTTTCTCATTGGTAATTTATTCCAAAAGTTTTTATCTACTTTAAAGAGGAAATTTCAGGTGACAAAAGAAAATTTTGTTAAGAAGGCTATTTTCTCTAACAAATAATACTTGTTTCTAATGGCTGCACTTGTCTTGAATTAAAATAAAACTGTCTATAACCAGATCATATTGATTTCTTAGAAATTCTGTTAGCTTTCAAAATAGAAAATCTGTAGATTTGTGTGCTGTTTCCTGAAAAGCCTGTCTTTAATTCCAGAAAACTAAATCACTATTTGAACCAATCCATCTGTTGAAGGGGAGCTGGTGGGGTCAATTTCTTACCCTCTGTTGGTGAGATTAGTAATGCTGCTATAATATGACAAGCAAAGTATTCAGAGACAATACTAGACTGTTATGTGTAAAAGCGAGGGTCTGAGACTAGCTTTCCTTAATTGTTAATCTGAATCATGTTTCCCTGTCAACCCCTGTGCTTTACTAAATTTCTTCCCACCTCCATATTGACAGTGTCATTAAAGTGATCTCTGTAATGAAGCCTTCTGTATATGCACTGCTCTGTACCTGACCAGATGCCTTAATGATGCATGATCTATGCTCTTGTATGAGAAAAGCTGTTCATCATTCCTGAAAAGTCATTCTCCTCTTTGATTAATTCTCCTAATGAGGTTCATGCTTTGGCTTACTTCAGTGTGTTATATATTCCAAAAATAGTTTAGACATTGAAACACCTCTCATGAGGAAGTATTTTCAAGTCGCTAAGCAAAGGTGGAAAAAAAAATCACTGTGCTAAACCTATTGTGAGTTCACCATTAGAGGCTGGAAAAAACAACAGCATGAGGGCAGCAGCAGATCTTACAGGGCAAGTTCATTAGTATAAAATTATCTGTATGAAGATGCAAGAATCGGTGGAATAAAAGAGACAAAGGAACTAATTTAAAGAAATGCAGAAGAAAGTAGTCTTTTTTAGTCCTTCCATGCACTAGAAGGAATTGCCTGAGGCTAATTACACTAAACTCAAGAAAAACCTTCACAAACCCACAAACCATAAACATCATTCCCCCCCACCTCCCTGAATTCCTAAACCACTTATTTTGTTTGCTGGTGCTGTTCACAAGACAATTTTTGGGATATATGTAGCCTTAAGCCATGGTCAAACTACAGATGCTTGAGCAACAATGTCTGTAATGGTCGCTGACATTTAAATTACTAGTGTCCATGGTGGGACTATAAGAATATGGAATTTTGAATATTTTCAGAAAGTATTACTATTATTTATATTTATTAAGTATAAATGAGAACCCAGATTCATCTTATCCAGAACCTTCCTAAAATCTGATTGCTGAGTTTACTAATGGTAGTTTAAGACTGTAGTCACTATATTTCATAAGTATGTATTATTCCTTAAAAAATGCATTTAATTAGAATGATGGTGCTTCATTCATACTGTGCTGGAAAGTAAAGAAAATGATCCTAATTTTATTTTGATAAAAATTGCATTGTACTAATGAAACAGCAGCAATAGCCTTGAGAGACTAGTCTGGACTTTAACTGAACATATTATCCCATGGACAATTCTTTGTTATATGTTAGGAATGGATATAAGAGGAGTGAATGAAAGATCATATTATATAAATTATAATTTACATAAATGGTTTGTTGCTTCATATTCTGAGGACAAATATAGTGGTTTTGAAACAAGCTACTAGCCAACACTGAAGTATACTTATATGTATCTTAGAAATTTTTTGTGTCCTGTCTTACATGTGTATTTCATGTCACTGAAGAACAGCCAATCTAATAAACTTCTACTCTTGAGAGTTTAAGCTCAGAGTCTAGAAGTTTGATCTTTAGTACTTGAAAATCTTGATGAGTAAGCTTACTCAGCAGCCTGTGTCCAATAGCTCATTGTAAAATAATTGTTGAAAAAACAAACAGTACAAATCAGAGACAATCTTTCATGACAGTACCCAGGGATTATTAGGTCACCTTTGGAAAAGCAAACATTGGAAAAAGGTTTCTGATTTGAGACATATATACTTCAATGGGGTGTTTTCAGGTTCATGAAGCAAGAACCGTTGTTGTTTACTGAATCTTCTGCAGAACTTCTCTGTGGTTTCTTAGACTGTTATGCTTGCTACTTCATAAAAGTAGATTCCTGAGATGAACAGTTTATGCTTTTTGCAATGGGCAAGAAACCAGATGAATAAGGTGTGACTGAAGAAGGCAGGCAGACTCTGTTGGCAACTTTTTTTTCCCATCTTCATTTGTGTGCTTGGTCTCACTTTTTTTTTTCCTGACTCCTTGTAGTCACATGAAGGGCTTAGAGGTTTGCATGTACATATCTGTCTGTCCTTGTGTACTGTAATGCTGTCACAGAAACTGAGGCCTTGGCCATCACATAAAAAGGTCCGAGTAGTTTTATTTTACACTAGTGTCAAAAAAGGGAGAAAGGAAAGTATCGGACTCTTCCATTAATTTCTAGAAATGGATTTAGTTTCAATGAAGTCAAAATAAATTTAGTTGTTCTCAGGTTGACTCATAACCGTTATTCAATACTGTGTTTTTTTCTCTTATAGAAGGAGGAAATGAGGGAAAGGTACTGTACAATATAAGAAATTTAAAATAAATTAAGTTACAACTATAGTGAGCTGATTTGCCCTGAATCTTATTCATATTGTGCAAGAGAGCTGGAAGTTTGCTGGTGCTTACGTCTGGTATCGCTCAAGTCTGAACTTCTTAAAGTAATGATCAGTTTAAAGTCCCAGCTATTTCCTGTAAGCCCTGGGCCTCTCAAGCCTGGCAGTGACATCTCTCTGGATCGTGGAAAATAACCGTGGCCTGTGCGCAGTGGGCCTGCACGTTACCTCACAATAAGGGAAGTTTAATCTGAATCTGTTCTGTCAATTGTGGTGTTTTGCAGTTTGGATTTTAGATACCTGATCTTTATTTCCTGTATCTCTGTAGAACTGTCTCTAGATAGCACTGAACCTCTATGATACTTGATGTCTGACCATTTTGGATCCACCTAGAGCATCTAATGTTTTATCTCAGAGTCTGTGATCTTAATTTGACTAATATGCTTGCAAAAGTTAATGTGGTTTCCACAAACTATTTTTTGAGCACCGAAGTGTTTATAAGTTACCATAAAGTTCCACCACAATGCTTGGAAAGGGTTAGGCTAATTCCCAAAATCATGTAGCTTAAAAAAAATTCTCTCCTTGTTCCAAGAAGTCAGATGATGAAATGTTTGTCCAAGAAAAAGTATTATGTGCTGATGGCACAGTTTGAGACATTGACAAATTTCTGAAATGGTTGTGTTTATTTGAGCAGTCTTAACCTCATCATATGCTTTTACTATGGAAAGACTTCTAAATATACTGATATGAATAAATCTTCATTTCCTGCACCTCAGAGTGATTGCTATGCTTGTGTTCTGGCAGAAGGAGTGTTGGAGACTTTAATTCTTTCTCAAAGAGAAACTGTGCTGTTTTGCCAGCCTTAGAGCTAATTAATACTGTCAGTGTTGTTCCTGAGTTCCTCTAGGACTGGTGGCCATATGCTTACTAAGATACCAGTATAGCTTCTACTACTGTTCTTGGGTCACTATTCTAACAGTCTGTTACAAGCCAGTCTTTTAAACTTATTACCAGCAGAGGCAACATTATGTAATTAATTTTCTGAGTAGATTTAGCTTAGTTAACCAACCAGACCCAGTGTTTCAGCATCAAAAATGCATGGCAAATTTTATCAAAAAGACGCATTTCCTTTGAGCTGTTACTCTGTTTACAGACATTCCTAATATAATTAACTCAGATTCATAATGCCTGTCACAAATGACAGAAGTAATTAATTTTGAAACTTGGACTATGGGGCTCTATGTGGAATACTTACCTTCAGGGGATTATGTTTCAAAAACATTTTGGGTCATCATTTATTGTGTCTGAGTCTAATAGCATGCCAGGTTTTCTAAGGTTTCAATTATGATGTTTGAATAATGTAGGAAGCAAAGAAAAAGTAACGGTTCCATGTTTATTGTATTAATTTCAGTCAACAGAGAAGGAGCACTGCACTAGGGGCTACAAATAAGCAAACTGCAGCATTCTGTGAAGCCTGCAAACAAAAGTAGGTTATGTTTCCAAAACTGGGTGAAAGTTGCTCATGCAACGAGGCAATTAAATAAACCAATATGACTTGCATGCTGAAATACAGAAAAAAAATAAATCCACATCTACAAGTTTTGAGATTTTCCCCCCCCTTTTATTCTGTGGGAATGCTTTTAAGACTGCTTGTGTATGCAGTGTGTTTTTCAGGCACTAGGCTTACAGTAATGCTTGAAATATCTGGCCAAAAAGATTGTCCTTCATAAGCAAAAATACGAAGCTGTTGTTTAAACTACTTAGTTCAGACACTGCCATAAGCACATCTCAGACCAAAATAGAAAGTCCCTGCTGGTGTCCAGTAATTTTCCCTCTCACACTGGAGTTCCCCAGTCTTCAAAGTGGAAATTATCTTTTCTCCTTGTTTGTGCTTTAATCTGTTGTTCAAATTAACTTGTTCAGAGATAGGGTATCCACTTTTGAGGGTGGTGAGTGCTTTAGGACACTTAGCTCTTCTCACTGCAAACACCAAGTGTTCAGGTGTGCTGTAAAATGACTGCAGCACTCATCTGCTGTGGAAAGAGCAGCAGATGCTCTGTCTCCTCTCTCAAGTCATCATCTTAAGAAGCAGCTTGATACTTCAATCTTTTTTAAGCAAATTTTCTTAGGGGTAACAAATGTGTTTTTTCAAACACCAAAGTGATAAGCTGTATATGTGGTTTATTCTTTCTATCCCTGAAGACTTTGAATAAAGTCTGTCTGTATTTGTTGTGTATATATAATGTATAATATTGGAGATCTGGATACACAAAACGTTAGTAATGTTGGAAGATTCTTGTAACTGTTTAAGAACTGTGCTACTAGAATGGCAGGGAACTCACTCAAAAACCTGGAGATAGTATCTCCTGATTTAATAGCTAGATTTTTGTATTACGAGTTAGGAAAGCTTAGTCTAATATGACCAACTCATAGTCTGTAAGCTTGAATAATTCATAGAATCTTAAAATGGATTGAGTTGGAAGAAACCTTAAAGATCACCTAGTTCCAACCTCCTGGCCATGGGCAGGGACACTGTCCGCTAGATCAGGTTCCCCAAAGCCCCATCCAGCCTGGCCTTGAACACTGCCAGGGAGGGGCAGCCACAGCTTCTCTGGGCAGCCTGTGCCAGGGCCTCACCACCCTCATATTGAAGAGTTCTTTTCTAATATCTAATCTAAATCTGCCCTCTTTCCGCTTAAAGCCATTACCCTATATTAGCAGCAAGGAGTGTAGTCCTATCAGTATACACCCTGATAAAGGGTTGCTCTTTGTCTTTCCTGTAGGCCCCTTTAGGTACTGGCAGGATGCTATAAGGTGTCCCTGGAGCCTTCTCTTTTCCAGGCTGAAGAAGCCCAACTCTCTCAGCCTGTCTCAGTGTTAATTGTTTCTGTTATTCTATTTTTTTTCTATTTTATTCTATAGCTATATTTCTGTATTAATAAACATTTGTTTCTAAATTCTGCTGGATTGTAAACCTGTTCTATTGTCTTTAAACAACAGTAATTGGCTATATAGACAGCTAAAAGTTACAGTGAGTCTCTAAATTTCAAACACAGTTGCATGAGAGTAGAAACTTTAATCTGTGTTCCACTGCCTGGATATTATGTCTTTAACCTGCTAATGAGACCTTCTCTATTTTTAACAGTCTTGTACCATTGTTAGTAATAGTTGTCATCATTATACTGCACTAATTGCTGACTGTAGGTGACTATGAAGCTGTAGTTCTCATTTTGTGAACCAGTGATCACTAGAGAAATAAACTGCCAGTGTGCAGCTTCTAAATTTTTCAGAACAGCCAAATCTAAACATGCCAGGTTTTGAATCCTGCCTTTAGTCTCCTAAATCTTGCTTGTCTGCAACATTTGGTATTTAGTGAAACATTTTTAATGAGAATGACAGGAAAACACCAAACTAATATTTTGAAAATGGTTATGTAAAATTAAATAAGTAACTTTGGTGTTCAGTGATATGCTTGAATAAGTAAGTCTGTGAGTGCTTGTCCTTCTGAAAAAAGTGCCCAAGGACTGTTTATTGTATCAAACAGCAGCACAGTTCATGAACTTCAGATCACAAATACTCTCATGTGAGAAATGTGGAAGCTAGTTGGTGCAGCTTCCACTGTAGTATTGAAGTCAGAATATGCTTTACAATCAGAATATAAAGGGACTATTTAAATTACTTTAAAGATAACGCAGTAAATGAAGAGAAAGTTTGCAGACACTAGGAAATGGTTTCCAGCTCTACGATAAATTAACTGTACAAGGAGGAATTTATCATGGGGGTGTGTGTGTGGTGAGATACTCTCTTTCTGGAGTTTTACAAAAAATAAAAGTCAATGAAAATACATTAGAGACCATGCAGCAACCATCCTGTTGTCTAGGGACAACATGATGGGCCAGAGGCCCTTTCTTTCATTAAATGTGTGATTCTGTCTTTCAGTAACTAAACTAATTTTCCTCATGTTTCTCTAACTTTGCCCTGACGTTTTCTTTTCTGACAGAGGACTTTGACAACTGCTTCAGTTAAAAGCAAGGAGAGTTAGAGAGGGGTTTTGTGTGAGTTCCATAGTAAATGCTCAGCTTGGAAAAGAAAATTTAAAAAACAAAGAGCAAGCCTTGTCTTAAACTCAGACAGCTTCACATGCAGGAACCCACAGAATAACTGTATGCTGCTGATCACTGAGAGAATTTGTGTTGGTTAAGTGCTTTCCATTGGTCAAAAACTGGCTCCAGGCTGAACTACCTGAAATTCTTTTTTTCTGAAGAGCAGTTGTGCCCAGGGTCCACAGTTTAAGATGAGCAACTTTGGTCTGAGCAGTTCCGAGATGAGAAAGTTTAGGACCTAAGAGAAGTCTGAAAATGCCAGCAAATTAAACTGCTGAAAGGGCTGACAGTAACTATGGCTCTGCAAGGAATTGTCCACGTGCTGCTTCTTAAGTCATTCTGTACAGGGCAAATAAAAATGTGATGGTAGAAAATGTATTCACCCTGTGTTGCTGTTCTTCTTTCAGTTAATTAATGCAAGGCCCTGAACCACAGTGAGGGTGCTACCATAGCAGTTACCACCATCCTCAGCAGTTTGTAACGTTGATACCCCTCCTACAAAAGACTGAAGCAAATCACGAGCTTCTTCCTAAAGGCAAATAGCAAGTCACCAATACTTTGGAGTATGTAAGAATGTACCTGAGTGTAAATCAGCTACTTTATGTTCCATGTGGGTGTATGAATTGATTGTGGCACTGCAAATTGGTTTTTCGCTTTTGCTTTGCTCCCACTGACGTGCTTATAGTTAACTGCCTCGCTGCTTTTAGGAACTAATGCTAACCTAACAGGCTGCTGTTTGAACGGGGTGATGCTTTCTAGTGGAGTGAGGGGAAAAGCAGAAGTTTCAATGCCTTTGAATTGCCTTCTCTCTCTCTCTCTCTATATATATATATATATCTTTACCCGTGCTGAGCTAAGCACAGTATGTCCTGTGGAGTCATGTGGTAAAGTGAAAAATGACAGGGAGAAATCATTACTATGACAACCCCACAGTGAGTGTAGGGAACATATGACTCACTGTAGCTTTTTGAGTTCAGTGAGTCAAATCCATAAGCAGCTGGCCTTTTTGTTTAGCTCTACAGGGGAAATGGAATAACGGTCCATTTATGCTCTGGAGACTGCTATAGATGTGTTTATAGGGAAAAATATTCAGCATGTGTGCATTTACATGACTTTAAGCATGTACAAGGAAAACATCAGAAACAAGATCATGGAATTTCAGTTTCTTTTTTTCTTTTTTTCCACCCAAACAGTCTTTTCCTATTTTTTAGGGCATTTAGAACTCTTTCTCTCTGTTTATGTGCCTGTAATTTTCAATTGTCCTGTTTTATCTATAGCTCAAATGACAGAGGCTATTAATATTTGATAGTGAGTAGCAATGATACACAAGGGGGCAGCTGCAGACAGTTTACAACAGGACTCTCTCCTAGGCAGGCACAGTTTCTTTATCTGTATGGTAGAATTCCGAAGCAGTCTGTGATGCAGATAAAGTACTGGCTGTGAAATGGGTTGTGTGCTGCCTGTCTTTTCCTCCCTTAAGAAGCTGCCGCTTGATACACGGATGCTGGAGTCCTCTGTCATTCCTTCCTAAATGCAACATGTTTTGCACACAGGAGAGATTAAGGGAATGAGAGCCCTCAATCTTAATTCCTAGAAGCGTTCTTTGACCTTCTTTCAGATGTCGTTACCCTCAGCTAAATAGTTTTTTCAGTTTTTCTTCCTTTTTGGTTTTAAACAACAAATAGCACCTTAAAAGTGCTGTTGATTGCTGTTATGGCTTTCCCTTCACTCGATTTAGCTATTTGTTGTAATGGTCATTGTGGTCAATTTGCAACCAGCACTGTACTCACTTTTTTTTTACATTCCAGAGTAGAATGGCTTAGTCCTGAATAAGGAAGCTAGTTAATATATTTTAGGTTTTGTTTCCTCTCAGTGTGTTAAAGCACATTGGTGGGATGCTATCTCAGTCTCTGTGATTTGTTTGTATGTGATTTTTGTCTCAAGATGCAGATAATAACCTTTATATCAAGGAATCCTTTAATTGGGAAATTATGTTCAATGTTAATGTGACCCCAGATTTTTGCAAAACAGAATAAAATAGTAATCCTGAAAACTCAAGTTTTGTCCAAAATCCAGATATTTTAAAATTTGTAAAGAAAAAAATATAACTGCATTAGTTGCAACCAAAGGAAGTAAGAATATGACTGATGTAATGCCTTTCGCTTCCAGTGCTGCTAAAATGCATTTTGTCTTGGATCCTGCATGCATACCAATGCCCCAGCAGCAGATATCAGGTATTATCAATGGTAGGATGCCAAGGAAAGTTTAGGTTTCTGAGTTGCTAAAAGTGATCCTGAATGTTTGCAAACACAGCCATGCTCCTGAATACACTTAGAATTAACAGAAGTGATAACACTCATCTGTTTGGAAGCAACACTTTTTTAAGGGATGGAAGCAAGGACTGTTGGGCCTGGCTGGGATCAGTTTGAGTTGTAGGCATGGTGAAGACTAATAGAAGAATGTGGCCTTAATCCTGAAGAAAACCTGAAAGGCCTTCTTTGGTCAGGTCTGGAACTCTTGAGGACTGCACTGGTGGCAACTAATGTTCTGCAGCCTCTGATATTGGCAATTGCATCCACCTTTTGCATAGTGGTTTAATAGTTAGGGCACATCACAAGATGCTTGTTTTTAAGGTAAAATCCTGCAGAAATATGTAGAATTTGTCTGCAAAAATACTGTATTCTGACTGGGCAGGCTTCTGTACTTGCCTCTGATGAACCTGGCCTGACCAGGGTGTACAGTAGACCGTGATTGTATGATTCTCCCATCTGGTATGGTTTGGTGATTGCTGTGAAAGGACATGGGGTTGTGGGAGCAAGTTCTCTGTTGCTTTCATAGAATCATAGAGTCATAGTATTGTCTTGGTTGGAAGGGATGCTTTAGATCATCAAGTCCATCCATCACCCTAACCTGCCAAAACTACCACTAAACCATGTGCCTAAGGACCACATCTAACCACATTTTAAACACCTCCAGGGATGGGCACTCAGCCACTTCCCAGGGCAGCCCATTCCAATGCTTAACAACCCTCTCTCTGTAGGTTCTGCTATCTAATTTTTTATTATCTATACGAGTACGTTTACTTAATAAAGTAAGAGATGAAGAAGGCTTTTAACAGTGCTGCTCATGCCTTTGGGGCAAGGGGCTGAGATGTTTCTGTCAGTTAACCCTTCACTGAGTGTTCAATGGCATGCAAAGTACATGTACAGAAATCTTTTTTCCTGCATTTACTATTCTGAAAGTAAATTAGTTGGTTTTTTGGTGTATATGACATTCATCTGAAATTTACATGCAGGGCTCTTTTTTATATAAATCAAGTAAAATCCTGATTGATTATCTAATTTCTTTCAGTGGTCGGTTATCCTGGAAGATAGGAAACTGGAGTTTATTCTTCAGGCATTCTCTCTTTATCGCTGTAATGGGAACATTGCACTGGTAATTACAACTTTACTAATTATAGTTACTCATTTGTTTAATCCTCATAAGAAGAATATTCTTTATGTCTGGTTTGCTGTTTGACACTAGCTATACGATGAATTATAAACAGAAAAGAGGTCAAGTCTGTTTGTGTGATCTTGTCCCTGATTCTCTGTTAGGTTCCTGGGAGGTTCTTGGGAGGTTCTTTCTGAAAGAAAACTGAGTCAATTTTGAATAACTCACAGTTTTCAGACCTTATGCTTGTCCAGTACAGATACACACATTACAGGAAAGGATTGTAGAACAAATTCTAGCCCTGCTACTGGTTGCATCTTGCTATCAATGGTTTTAGTTTATTACTTGGTTAATTAAATCATTACTATCTTTCTGTCAAGTTAATTATCAATGATACATGTAGAGGACTTCTCTATTTTGTTCTGCTTAGAAACAGTGTTTTCTTTTTTAAAGTAAGAAATGGTCTTGTTCTCTCTTTGCAGAAAATATAGGCCCAGACCCAGAATGCTTCTAAAGGAAGAAGGCATTTGCATTGTGGGATTAAGCAGACCTTGGATCAGGCTTGTTACTAGTAAATCTCAGAATTTGAAGACATCAGCAAAGTACTAATCCCAATTCTAGACTGTCATCTGATTCCTGTGGTTTTCCTAGGTGTGTTAACTTGTTTTATATATGAAGTATTGAAGAGCGAACAAAATCCCTTTCATTGCTTTGAGTACATGTATACACTTGTGATTTATTTGAACGTTCTAATGTGTGCAAAATCAGAATGGCTGACAAGTGGGTAAGTAATAATCAATGCCATGACTGTGTAAAGTTCAATGAATTTTAGTAATTCTTGAATGTGCAGACCTAAATGTACCCAACAAAGAATTAATGCTCTGTAAAAATAGTTTACATTTAGCACATATGTAAAGGCAGAAGGGTTCCATTCATGTAACACTGTCTGTAGAATCAGGCAACTGTTATTGTGCAGCCAAAACTTTTTAAAGGCCCCTTCTTCTATCTGGAGTTAACATAGCCTTGTAACATTGTGGGTTGAATCCTTTACAGGAGTGAACTGGCAAGACAGTTGAAATTGGTGCAAGTGTGCTAAAGCATACAACCTGAGACTGCAAGATCTGAGCTTCATAAGAATGAGATTCCTACAATGGTGTCATTGCTGTGTTACTCCTTGCAGAAAAAATGCTTTATTGACAAAGACAATTCTGAAAATAAAATAACCACCCAGATCTTTTGATTTCTAAGGGTGGAAGTATTCAGAGATGAACATCAGTCTACTTAATGAAAGAAGACAAGGAAGTGAACAATTCATCATTTCACAAAGCACAGTAGTCTTTGTCAGTAAGTTTTGAGGCTGTTTTTCAAGAGGCTTTAATTCATCCACAGAGTTGTATCATATCAGATAGACTCATAGAATGGGCCCCATCCAACCTGGCTTTGAACACGTCCAGGGACAGGGCATCCACCACCTCTCTGGGCAGCCCATTCCAGCACCTTACCACTCTGTAAAAAACTTCCCCCTAACATCTAATCTAAACCCTCCCTCCTTTACCTTTAATCCATTCCCCCTTGTCCTGCCATTATCAACCCTTTTAAAAAGTTGATTCTCTTCCTGTTTATATGCTCCCTTAAGGTACTGGCAGGCTGCAATGAGGTCCTGCTGCAGCCTTCTCTTCTCCAGGCTGAACAAGCCCAGCTCCCTCAGCCTCTCTTTGTAGGGCAGGTGCTCCAGCCCTCTGATCATCTTTGTGGCCCTCCTCTGGACCCTCTCCAACAGTTCTACATCTTTCTTGTATTGGGGGCCCCAGATCTGAACACAGTACTCCAGATGGGGCCTCGTGAGGGCAGAGTAGAGAGGGACAATCACTTCCCTGTCCCTGCTGGCCACCCACCCCTCTTCTGATGGAGCCCAGGATACCATTGGCCTTCTAAGGTGCAAGGGCACACTGCTGGCTCATGTTAAGCTTCTCATCCACCAGAACCCCAGGTCCCTCTCAGCAGGGCTACTCTCAAGGAGCATTTCTTCCAGTCTGTATATATGTCTGGGGTAAGGTAGATTCCTATTTTCTCACTGAGAAATTTGCCTCTTAAGGAAACCTGGATTGCTTGCTTTCTGTCAGGTGTAATTCTCAGCCTCCCACTGCAGTGCGTGGTTGGGTATGGCAGTTATCTAATTGTCTGTTTTAAAGTGGAGTATGTTTATTATGCTTCATATCTTAATGGAAGTGCCTCTTACATTGGCATTTGGGAATGTTCTCTCTTTACTTTTTTCTTAAATTATTTATCAACTCTGTTATTGCTTGTGTGGCCTTTATTATGTGTCCCAAAAGATTTTTCCAGAACCCTCTTTTGCTTTAGAACCACAGGAATAAGATGAATGAAGCTTGATATTTGACCAGGAATTTACTTTTAAGTCTTTTAAGCAACCTTCTGTAGCCACTGGCACATTCTTAATAGTCCCAGAGGGAAAACAAAGAAGGTAGATGATCTAAGTTGGATATGCATTTAGAATCTTGAAATATGCACTGAAAACTAGAGACTTGGGAAACCAGCCAAATACTTTTCCTAGGAAATCTTCAGAATATGTGATAGCAGGGCTTAGACTTGTCGGTGTTTCATTCAACTTTGAGACTTGCATGACCCTTGGAAACTTCCAGCTCTCATTGCTATGTGTCTCTTTGGGTCCTAATTTGTTACATCTTCCAGTGTAACCCTACAGTTTCTCTCACTTTAACTTCTTGGTGGTTGCTGTACCTGTGTTTTTGCCACTACAAGAAAATAGTACGTGCAGTGATACCTCTGTGTCCTCGTGTGTTCAGAGAGACTTCTGAATGTGTGAAGTATTATAAAACTACTCAGAAGTCAGTCACCATTTTCTCAAGAAGTATCAAGTAATGCAACTACTCAGCCATACACTGGCTCCTGTTCTGTCTTGTGGGATAATTCCTCAATTTTTACCAGGAGAAAGCAGAGGCAGCTATTTGTTAAACCTCATAGAGAGGACGGGTGTCAGAGCAATGCTCAATATTTCGGATGACTTGACACTCAGATTGACAGGTGTCACCTCTTCTCACAGAAATCAGACTGGAAGTTGTACTGAGCACACTGTCAAAATGGCACAGCCTCTGTCTTTGATGGCATTGTCTGTGATGATGAGAACTGGGATAAGAGCTGCAGGTCACCAGGAGTGAGTGATGGGAGCTAGAGGGGTTCATCTGGGTGCGAATTTGCATTGTGCCTGTACAAGCCTTGCTGTATGCACTGGGGTGTGTCATGTTTTTCTTCCTGCTGAACCAAGTTTGAAGTTATATACTGGGTTGCCATTCAGGGTACTCTGCCTGTGGGGTGAACAAAGGCACTCCAGCAGCAAGCAGCGTGCCTAGGACTGGCAAGTGACTTGAACTTAATTGTAGGTAAAGATAATGTGGACATGGAACCATAATGGACTTCATGTCAAACCCCTACCTCTTCTTCTTTTACCTCACTACCTGATACAGTATATGCACCAAATAGCCTGGAATTTCTAGGTGTTAATTTCAGATTATGCCTATGTGAACATATGCATAATACACACATAAGTATATTCTTAAAATGAATTGTAACTATTTGAAAAGTTCCTTCATTCAAATTTTTTTTTTTTCACATAGCAACTGAAATATTTTGGGACTTTTAATACTGTAAATTTAATTGTTTTCTTCCAAAAATCTGAAGTGGAAGAAACTCGGACTGAGTTTTGAAATTGCTTTGATCAAATGTGCATAGTAATATCTTTTGGAACAAATTAGGAAACAATCACTCAGCTTTTCAACATGACTGTAACAGTACTAATCAATATGACATGGTATTTGAATACTCCACAGGACAAGCTTTGCTCTTCTAGATTAATGTATACAACTTTTTATTCCTCAGTTATGTCAATATATACTCATTTAATCCCAGACCACGGGATGCAAATATACATCTTTACTCCATCCATTTTGATTAAAATACCATTACTCTGGTGTTTGGTCTGTTCTGCATGGCAGGACAAACATTTGCTTACAGGCTTTGTAGCTTTTCTTACATCGGATTCATCTTGAGTGATGTGTCAGCAAGTGCTCTGTTTATGCCTCTATGTGAACAAGTGAAATAGTACTGGTTGGTATCAGGCATGTTTGCTGAACTGTGATTTGCTAGAGCATTTTCTTACTGTGGAGCACTCAGCATAGTTTTGGGAATGATGAAACAGAGAAAGGGAAGTGGATTCCGAGAACTGAGACCTGATGTGATGTGTGGAAGGTCACAGAATCTAATGGGATCATTCCACTGTATAGTATACCTGATTTCTGAAGGACAAGAGAGGAGTGCCCCATAATCCATCCTGCTTATGGAGTATCAATTAATCAAAAAATCATCAGCAATGTGAGGAAACACATTAATTTCCTTTGCCATGGGTCTGTGAGCTTTGCTATAGTAGGCTAGGTTTGTTGAGACCAGATTTTTGGGTATCAAACATCTTAAGCATCCTTTCTAAGAGGCCCGTTAGAGGCCTACATATTAGAAAATGCCAAATTGCTGCCTTCTCATGGCATCCCATTCTGAATACCTTAGCACATTTCTGGTGGCTTCACTGCTGGTAAATTTGTATTACATGTAACTTCCAGGCAGTGATGGAAAGCAAAAATAAAGTTGGGTAGAACATAGTTATGGTTCATCTTTAAATCTCTTCATACAAATCTATGTGATTGCTGTGCTAAAGGATGATTTATTTTATTTTTTAGGATTTAAACTCTGTCTTGAATTTTTATAGCACCCTTGGATAATAGCACTGACTTTGACATATCAGAGATTTGAAATCTACTCAAAACAACAATTTGATAAGTTCTGGGCTTAAGCTCTTTAAAAACCCAAACAAACCAAAAGTATTTGTGTACTAGGAGACATAACTTGTGTTTGAGTAGTTATCATCCTCTAGCATTTTAGAGCTCTCATCGCTTTGCTTATCTGGTGAGCCATATCCAGGAAAGAGAAACAAGTGGTACTTTCTAGATAGTGTACTATGTGAACTAATATCAGAAGCAGAAGGAAAGATTAAGTCTACTTCTAATCTTTTACATTGATCATGCTTTCTATCAAAGCTGTTGTAAGAGGAAGTTCCTGATACTGGCTTGTTTATAAGGTATGTAGCTGTGGTTATATATGATTCTCTGAGAGGCATCTGCAGCCACAGCAAGCTCAGTAGACAACTGGGCCTTTATAAAACAGCAAGGTTTGTGCTTGTGTGCATGCATGTTGGATGTTTGTATGGGGAAAAAATGTTTTTTAAACTAAATGCATTTCAAGGCCATTCTAGTAGTGCTGTCTTACCAAAGAAAATTTTTATTCACAAGACTGAGACAAAACCATTTTAATAATTCTTCTGGAAATCTCTTGATTTAGGAATGGATATTGAGGCTGTAAAGAAGGTCACACGTGTAGAATGATACCCTATTAAAATCACAGCATCTGCTGTATTTCAAAACCAAGCTGTTCTAAAACTGAATAGCAATCTAAAAAAATCTGTCAAAATGTTTTCACTTAACTGTGTGTAAAATTGCCACAGAAGGGTCCATATTATTGTTTCCAGTATTGCAAAGGGCTTTTAGGCATTTAGATGTATATATTATGCTTTCAGTTATATCTAGGAATTGATGGAAAGAAATGTGTATTTTTTGTATAGTTTGCTGTGGTACCAAGGACTTGGTATTTCAAGTTTGAGTACTTTGCTGAATCAGATCTTTTAAAGTAGTTTACCTTTTCCAAAATGCTAGCAAATACGTCCTTCGTGCTAATGGAAGCTAGATCTTTGATTAACAGGTTTTTGAGAAAGTGAAACGTGATCTGTCTCCATTCAATAAAACTGGCTAGTATTGTGGAGGAAAACTATATATGTATTAATAAGTATATAGATATTTAAGCATATATGAGTGAGATTAATTATAGATTGTAAACGTAGAACAGCTGATCTGAGTGTCTTCTTGTTCTTCACCTTTCTTGAAAATGGCTTTCCCATACTGTCAGAGTATCATCACCTAATATCCAGTTAATTTTCTACATCTCTTCTGCTTTTTCTTCTGGACATTTGAATAGCTTAACTGCATTTTTTTATGAGACTGCTAGGAGGCAGACCTGAGAAGTGGAACTTCAGTGCAAACGTCTATTTTGCAAACTCTTGGGATCTGTGTCTGTTATAAAAGCTTTTGTTATTGACATGGTTTAATGTTGCTTTTGAATATTTTAAGAAGTATAGCTGCATTAGAGATGCACTAGAGTAACATTGAAAAGACTTTATGTAGTCAATCAGCTATAGAATATGTTCTAATTCTTATTAAAGACTTAAATTTTATTGCAGAATAAAATGTCTTAATGATGTAGTTTATCTATACCTGCTGTATCTGTGACATTATCTAAAAATCCTTAAAAAATTGTTTAGCTCAGCATGTTCTTCTGGGATATAAAAGAACTGCCTATACTAAAAGCTAAGCAGATTCTTAGACTTTGAAATATCTTTTTTCTACTCTGCAGCAGTTCAAAGGTGTTTGTACAGACAGAGCAGTCATTTTGAGTTGAGCCTGTCTCCTGAAATTCTTGGTGTCTATTGTTGTCCTACAGAAATGGAAGTTTTCTCCCCTTTCACATTACGTCTACCAGCCTGCAGGCGTATGGTCTCTACATGACTTGTTTCTCAAGTAGTGTAGTCAGTGTTGCCTGTCCCAAAGGGTGTGTGATGGGAGAGCAATGAGGGCAATCTAAAACTGGTGGAGAGACAGGAAAAAGAGGGTAAGAGTTCTTATGCATCTTTCCCTTCTGTCTTCCCTTCCCTCTGCCTACACAGTGTACTTTAGGACGCTTCACCATTAAGAAAACTGCTTAAAATTTTGCTTCCTAGTACACTAGGGCTGTTTTCTTTTTCCAAAAGCACACAGTGATTTCAGGAACTTCCTGTGTTTTTCAAGTAGACAGTGAGGAACTGAAGTCTCAGTGGACAGTGGCATTTGGTGCGCTGTCCTGTAATGGTACCAGAGTTAGCTCAAAGCTGTCTTCTGTGCTGGTAGCATTTCTGGTGTCAGCATTTGAGCTTCTCTAAAGAGAAGTTTCCTTTGGGTGTCATGGCTGTTGGATCTCTGCTTCCAAATACAGACTAGCCTTTTCAAGACATTCCAGGCAATTTGGGGTCTTTGACAGATAGACTTGGGTGATTTAGTGGGAACAGTTAGGAATTTAGCTGTCCCCCTTCTGCATTCCAGTTCTTGCCAGAAGCTCCTGCCCCAGGAGTGAGCTGTGTGCCAGTGCTTTTACCACTTTCATTCACAGCGTAGCATATCTGTTGATGATGCGCAGTTGGTACCAATGTGCTGTGCAGTGAACTTGGGGACCAGAGTTGCATGTGTGTGCCCAGAATGCTCTGGTGTGGGGGCAGTAATTTCCTGCAAAGGGGTGAGATGGACACCTGGGAACCTAATGTTTGAAAGCAGTACTTACTTCAGTTGCTTAGCTAGAAAGCTCTTCGCAAAAATATGTATCCAAGTGACAATATATCATAGTGTTGTGTGTTCACTATTACTGTCTTGTGGGATAATAAGGAACAAGAGAGAAAGTGTGTGTGTGGGAAAAGGATTAGTGTGGGACTGAAAATGGAATGCTGATAAGGACAAATAGTGATGTTGGCAAAGAAGTGATGTAATTGCACTTTGATAAGTGGCATTTATGGGTTATGAAATATCTGTAGAAAATATCAGAGAAATAATTGAACCAGACATCTTTCAGTTCTGGTGATCTGTAAGCAAAAGTTTCAATACTCTTTTATACAAAAATAAGTTTATGCTTTATTATTTAACACAGATCAAATGATGAGCTGACTTTTAAATTATATAACATGCACTTTTGATACATAGCGATACAGACTGAGAGATTTTTATGCTGAATTTCAAATTTCTAGTACCTTTGGGCTTCTTCCTAGCCTTGACTCTGTCTAACTCACCTTGTTGCTTTCTCCCCTAGAGACTTCTTTCTTATTAAAGAAGATAGAAGACCCACAAAGGTTCACACGTGCCTAGCTCCTTTGAGAGAGTGAAATAAGAACAAGGTCAATGGAAAGATTTCTTTATCAAACTAAGTAACAACCGGACTCAAATTAAGAATTGGAAATTATTTTCTAGAAATTGCTGCTGTGAGCTGTTAAGTCTGGTCCCACCAGCTCCCTGCTCATAGCCAGTAATGACAGTGGAAATTTTAGCATAATTGGCATGAATGAAATGGAGAAAGTTCCCAACCAATTACCAGGGAAAGACAGGAAAGCACATGTGCCTTTTCCGTCTCTCTCACTTCTGACTCATTTATTTTCTTAGTATAATATTTCCATTTCATTTCATGGTAACATGAATTCTCCTTTCCTCCTCTCCGTACAGTTTATAATTACTCCTAAAGTTATAAATACACTTCTTTTAAATGACTCTGAACAATTCGCAAAGATCTGGATGAAAATCAAATAGTTACTGTTATATTCAGCCTGTATGAGTAGATAAAGTTTTATATACATACTTTACTGGTGACACAAAGTTGTCTCTCTTTTTCAGTCCTAACAGTAGTTGACCAAAGAGAGTTGGTTCAAAAGGAGCACTATTTATCATCATTTTCAGGAATTGGAATCTATTCCTTATTTGCTAGGGGACAAAGATCACAAAAAAGTAGTAAGTCTGGAATACTGTCTGATGTGCAGTAAATTTGTACAATGGAAGTACAGAGCTATGGAAAAGCCTTTATGAAAGCCCTGAATTTAGTTTTTGTGTTCCCAGCCATTCCTAGTTCCTGAGATACATCTAAAATCAGTATATGTCTTCACCCTTCTATTGGTATAAGAAATGCTTCTGTCCTAAAGTTTGTGTATCACATGGAGAGCATGCCTTTCCTTCACAGCCATAACAACAGGAAGTCATTAACATGTTTTTCCTGCTCAGATGTTCAATATTATTTTGGAAATATAAAGGAGTCACCTGGCTACATGTGATTTTATTGATACTGATGGAACATGACCTTTTCTAAGACAGATTATGCCTTTTTGCTTGTACACCTGTTAATGTCCCTTCAGTCTTCCCTTGCTGTAGTTTCACTGTGTTACTCTAATCAGGAACCTTTCATTTTGCTGCTGGCAGTGCTGAGAAATGCAAATATTCAAATTTGATGTGGCATCTTAGTTACCCCTGTGTTGCTAACATCTTAGGATACAGCCCATAGGTGTGCCTGAACACTAAGGATAACACAGGAGAGAAATGGTAGGTGTGTAGAGTGCATGTCTGGAGAGTTCTGGAGTGTAAGTACTGTTAATTGCCACTGCTTGCTGTAGCTCAGTATATTGTTCTAACTAACATTATTTATGTTTAAACATTGCTAATCCTACAAATGAGTTTGTGGTTTTACCCAGGAAAGCCATTTAGCCATATTCTGTTCTGAGACGTTTCTTCTTCACAAACCAAAATTCCTAATAATTCTAAGGTTTTTTTTGGGTTTTTTTAGTGCTTTTCCCTAAGATCTTTAAAGTTTTTCTCTTTCTACTCTGTGACCACACCCATAGAATGGGGTATAACAAAAACTGGAGTTGGGTGTTCAGAAATGAATCAGTTTGTACATCTTCAAAGCTGTATATATTAGTCATTTTCTTTTGACTTGTGAATTATTTGTCCTGATGCACTTCTGAAAAGCTGAACATCATCTTTTTTTCATACATATATCACTGTAGATCTTTCTATATAATTTGTAGACAAAACAATGGGTTTTATTGTTTAGTTTTGTTTTCAGATTTGTTTCAGCTCTAATTTTTGAGGTATGTAGGGCTGAAAAAATAAGATCTCTTTCAAAATGTGTTACAAGTTTACCAATGTGGGGAAAAATGGATAAAGGCAATATATAATATTTGTGAGATGAATTGTAACAGTGGAAAATAGAATTCATTTGAATGTCACCAGACAGATACAAAACAAAGTGAATGCAAGGACTTGTAATCATTATGTAATGATTGCAACAAAGTCATAATGGTAGAAAACAAGAAAGATTGAGGTAAATCATGTAATTTACTTATTTATCTTCACAGCAAGTGTTGCAAAATATACCCCTTCTGGTGTTCTATTGTGAAGCACTGGAAACCTGTGCTTCTGTCAAGGAGAATATCATCTTGTGTAGATGTTGCAGGGCAGTGGCACAGCAAAATAGCTTAGATACTGTTCCTGCTGCTGATTTGCTTCAAAAATTATGTGAAAGAAAGCTGCTGTCTAAAAAAGCTAGTGGAGAGCTGTGAAGTTTTAAAGAACTGTAAATATAAATTAAAAAAATATAGCACTCTGTATTTTGAGTGGCTGTTTCAGATTTCTTTGGCTCACATGCCCTTGTGCTGCTTATCTATGTAAAGGGGAAGAAGAGGAAATGACCAGCAATTCAAGTTAAGGAATATATAGAAGGTCACAGTCATAAAGTTTACTGCCATCTTTCAGAGGTAAATGAGGCACTAAAATGCTGGCTTCTCTTTCTTGTGGCAAAGATAGAAACAAATGTAGGATGTGCCCTTTCTTGTTCACATTTATTCAACTTGAACAACACAAGCTTGTTTCATTTTCACCTTCTAAACATGTGCTTATCAGTGACTCTTTTTAAAAGAAAAAGTTAGTTTAAAAAATTCGGTTGCCTGTCCTTTAAACTATTTAACTGCTAAATAGAGACAAGAAAGAGAAGGGAGGGCTTCTTAGATTTAAATATATTCATGAAAGAAACGTTAAATAAATCTGGGACTAGGAAGCTGACTAAAGGAGAATGGGACTTAGTTAAATACTCGTATGGTTCCCATAGATAATTGAAAAGCATGTGGACTTGTGACTTAACAGTCTGGGTCCTGTGGGTTTGTGCTATTAAGCAAAAGTGTCCTGGGTAAGGGACAGGAAACAAGGCTCTTCTCCCCAGACCGCAACTGCTTGCCACTGAGCCAAGCTTGATTTTATTCAGTCAGAGTATTGGCTTGGATTTCTGCAAAGGAAGTTTTGGAAGCCTGCCTCGTTCATCAAAAATAATTTAAGGTGCCACCGCAGAGGCAAGAGGGCTCCTCATTATTGTTTCCTGTATTTTATGTTGTTGGCAGTCTTCCTGAAATAATTTGGGGATTGCAGATATAATAATATTTTGGAGTGTAGAAAAATAGACCTCAACAATAAAATCCATGTTTTATTTTATCTAGGTTTTGGTAATATGCCTCCTCCTCAGTAAATACTGTGTTTTCTGGAAATGAAATCCTTTCTCTGAACAATAACATCATTATGTCAAGCAATTCTCTGCAAGATCGAAGTATAGCAATTAGCAAGAAATGAAAAAAAATGTGAATGCTCTTACAAATGTCTATGGACTGTCAGCAAAGGATTTTAAAAGCACAGCCTACTGAACTGCAGATTCTCAAAATATGCAACTTGAACATTTGTGTGACAACCAATTCTTTGTTCCCTGCAGACATTTTCCAACTAAGCTTGACAGTGAGAACTGAAGGAAACATTTAGGAGATGGGCAGATATGTAGCTTCGTCCCTGGAAACATAGCTGCTTTGAGGATAGGGAGCCTGATGAATGTGGTCTTTTTAAGTGTTTCCCTTTCTCATTCTAGAAATGTGAAGGATTCTAAGAAAATTATAAATTAAAAAAATCTTGCTGCATACTCTACAACTGCCAGTTGTATGAGAATAAAGTTAAATAACTTAATCACAACAGGCCTGAATATTTTAATTATGAATGGCCACCAGCTGAAAATAAATCATGAAAAGCAGCAGTAAGGCAATTTAAAAGCTTTAAGTTTAAATGGTAATTTTTTTTAATATTTCTTTTCCTCAGACTGTGTCAAACTTTTTATAAAAATTGAACTGAAACTGGATTTTTGGGGGGAACTGGGAGTAAGACACTGAAGATCACTGAATCATGGATTCAACAATGACTCCTAGTGTAATAAAAAGGAGCAATGTTTTCATTCTTTCTCTTTATCATTTGAGAAAATAGCAATGATGCTGTTGTGCTTGACTGCAAGTTCGTATACATGAGCATGTGTGACCAAATGTGAAGGCTGTAGTAATAAGCAAAAGCTGTAGTAAAACCTTCTCTGACTCCTCTCCCTGTCTTATACACTTTAGAAGATTTATATCATTTCAGTAAACTTCAGTGGCTTTCTATTTCATTAATTTGTCCAACCTCATGTAAGCTTTGTTCTGAACCTGTAATATGCAGGATGATTGCTAAACTTAACAACTTGCTAAGTAGCAGGCCGTTGTCTAGGGCTGGTGGTGTAAATGAAAAAGATTCCATGGATATCAGGTACTGTGCCCGCTTAGATAAAAAGAGAGGCTTCCTCAGTGATGATTCCAAATACTTATTTTAAGATGAGGAGACCACTTCTGGCATATAAATCACGTGATCTTTCTCTAAGTTACATTATGTGGACCTGGTATGTTGAAAAGTCTGATGGAGCTCCTTTCATGATTAACAATAGGGAATATAAAATGAAAGAAATTTCAGAAATTGCTCAGAGACAGTAAAACAAATTGTCAAGGAATTGTTGCAAACATCTTTTTTAGATCCACAATGTTCTACTCTATTTTTAAATACCACTTATATTGAGATTGTTTAACCTACCTCATTATGACTATTTGCATGTGATCCATGTTAGGAAAATTCTCTGGGAGCCAAGAAAATACAAAATGCTTAGTTCTTGTTGCATTTATTACAGATGAACCATAGGATTTGGACACAAATAAGAAGAAAACTCGCTCATTCTTAATTTAGAAAGAGCAGTGCAATTTGAAATATGCTTATTCATGAAAAAATAAAAGAATTTTCATTTGGTCCTATCTTAATTCTTGTGGTGTTGATTCATGAAACATTTTGTTATTTAGTATAATAAATCCTTCAAAACCTTACAGACACCTCAGAGAGACTTTTTGGGTAGGATTGAAATTTTCTTGATCACTTAAAAAAGAGATCTTCTGGTCATTAATTTTAATAAATAAATTTGGTGTATAATAATACCAGCAAGGAAGCTTCAGCAGGCACTTGTGGATTCCTTCAGTTTAAGGATTTATTATACACACTTCATCTCTTGTCTCTGTGTGTATTATGATTACAACACTCCATTGCTTTTTGCTTGTTATTGTTAATGTTGTAAAACAGGCTCCTGGAAAGAGAAGCTGGAACAAGCAAGTCCTATTAAAAATAGCTCCTTGGGCAATCAGATCCCAAAAGCATAAAAGAAGAAAGGAGGGAAAAAGTGGAAAAGACATATTCAGGGTCAGTAGCATAATAGTACTGGGAAGTGGCAATGAAAGGTAGTATTTTAACCAAAGTTCCATTTTGTTTCCTGTTTCCCTGCCTGCAGTTCTCCTCTTTATTGTCAAAACATCAAACATGCTCCACTTCAGTCGCTCTGTAACTGTGATAGCCAAGGGTGTCTTTTAGCCAAAAATAGCAAACAGATTGGGTTTTATGTATCACTGGAGCTGGAATAATTCATTAAAGAGTGAACCTGTTGGCCTCAAACGGTAAGTAGTATGCATGATTTGGTGACCCTTCTGTTCTGTATCTCATGAAGGTCAGTAATACTGAATCATTTGTCTCTGAAAACATATAAAGGACACGGAGTTCAGCATATAAACAATCAGCATAAAACCAAACATCATAAAAAGGTTGTAACAGACTGTAACGTAACTGCTCAAGTATCAAGTTCCTTGCAAGAAACCTTCTTGTGCCTAGGTTTACTCTGTATGTGGAGCTCAGGAGATTATGGAGATTAGGTCAGAGGTAGTAGTTGTAGGTTTGTGACTTTTACATTTTTAATTAAATTTTGTCCTAAATGGTCTAGTAATAATTAATCTCCGCTGCAGTTGAATAAATTCATAGATTCTGCCACCAAATAATTCAAAATGGCATAATCCCACCACCATCATTCATGATATAGTTTTGCACATTGAGTTATTCAGAGGCTGTAGATGACAGCTGCTCTGTTCTAGTAAGTACACTGTCCTGTGGGAACGGGCCTTATCAATACATCCTGTCAATTTCTGAATCTACTGTTCAGCATTGTAATCTGTATTTTGGATTTTCAAGATATTTCTGTTGTCTGTACTACTTGATTTTGGGACTTTCCTTTATGAGGAATTCCTTTTCTCATGTTCAGAGCAATAACAAATGTTTTGGTAACACTAGAGAAGCTGCATGGATTTGTGTGGAGCCAGATTTGATGATGACACTCTAGATAATACAGTTTTAATCCAATTTTTCTTTGTTAGAGACATTTTAAAGTAAAAACATTAAAAGGGAATTTCTTTATATGAAAAGCCTAATAAGATTTGAAAGCTGGAATTATGTTTTCCTCTCTACCCCTTTCAAAATGTTGACAATAAACTGTCTTGAGTCAACTGTCTACAATAATACTCTGCCTTAAAATTAAGGGTCCTAGTAGTGTATACAAAACCACGATGAATGATATTACTGTTAGATGATATGTTAAAGCATCAAAGTAATTTAGTTTAAATCTGATTTGCCAAAGTGACATTGGGAATAACCTTTATCCTGTTGGCTTTCACTGAGGCTCAGAACTCATGTGTAGCAGAGTCAAAGTTGCATGGTGGCATAAGGGCTGACTGGCAAAGCCATATGTGACATCAGCTAAATTTGTCTTCCATTTTGAGTCCACACTGAGCAAAATTGTTTATCTTCTCGTAAACCATTTGACTGAATAATTTCACAACTCCTTTAACTTTTACTGCTTTTACTTTCAGTTTTCTTTGTCTCTCTTGGACACTTATACATTTCCCTGCCTATGAAATTCCATGACATTTTTTTAATGAGCTGAGGAGAATTTAAGTTTTTTTGAGAGTAAAGCATAACATCACCTTAAATAGATGCATCTCAAAAGGAAATTACATACTTAGTTATTTTTAACCGTAATTAATGACCTATGTACTTTGCACAGAAGCTTATTGCTTATATTTCTAAGTAAGATGGTAAATTCTAATCAGTAGTCAGTTTTATTCTTTTTTGACACGTGAGGGAGGGACTTTGCTGTGTAAAAAAAATTCATTAGCTGTTACACGAGCAAACCACAGGTCATGCTTGCCATGTGCCATTGTTGCCTGGCAAGTTCTTGTATTCCCTATCAAGATTCCTGCCTGCCTTTTCAGTTGGCACGTTGCATTACCATTGCAATGCTTGAAGAAAGCTCTTCCATTTCTACCCTAAAGCTGTAATTACATTTAGGCCTTGAGCCAGAGATAACCCTGTGCTAGCAAAATGTTTTTGTGTATCTTGGAAACAGTATCAGAATGGTATTAACTGGATTTGTGTATTACATGTGATACAGGCAAACCCAGCAGCATTATTCTTCCTGGAGCAAGAGACTATCTAATTCATTCTCCAAAGAATTGCCAGATTCCAAAGCAATTTGATAACTAGTGAAAGGGATGTTGATGACAAAAGTAAGTTACAAATCCAAGTTTCCAATCCAACAAAGGACGTTTAACAACTAAAATAGATGGGACAACACCTATGTTGAAACGTTTTGCTGGATTGAGGCTCAAAAGCTTAAGTGTTTTGAAAGGTGTGATGTGTATGAATTATATGGGGAAAAAAATTAATATTTAAGTTTCAATGCCCTATTAACTTGGCCATCGTGTGCAGATATTGACCTTGCCTATTTTGATTGTTCTTGTTAGCAGTATAACATATTGCTACTTAAACTGTAAAAAATGGAAATTTAGTTGCTTAAGCTTTCATTTCTGTTTTTGTCAGAAAAAAATACTGAAGTATCTACAGAGGTTGTACTGAGCTACACTGTTGTTACAAAGGTCAATTACAGACAATTTCTTCTCTGAGCACTTACAGAGGTGGCAAGACTGCATATGGACAGTTCTTACCAAATAATGGTTTTCCATCTGAGGTGGAATGAGACTGATGGATGGACATAACAAAGTGAAGACAACTCTGGTTTCTCCCATGTACTCACTAAGATTTCTGTCCATCAGAACAGATAGAGGACACAATAGTTCAGACCAATATTACCACACTGCCTCAAAGAGGAAGGTGGCACGTGAGAGAAAATGATGGACTGTGTTCATAAAGTCTGCTCAGGTTTTTGGATACTAAATGATGGGGAGAAGAATGGAAGCAGAAGGAACTTTATTTTAATTCTACCAAAAATTGATAAAATTTAGGCCTCTTGGTCTGAGCTGTTTTCCATTAATGTTTTCCATTAAAGGCACAAAACTGGATTTATATCACAGCCTTCAGCTATGAATGATGTGAAGTATCTGTTAGCATATTAGCTAAATTTTGTGGGGTAAGAGCAGCTTAGGGATCAAAATTCACAGCTCACGTAAGTGCCTGTGAAATATTTATTTTTCCCTTTCCTTGTTTCCCAACTAATGTGATGGTTGTTATCTGTTCTTAAATTTTAAAAATATTTTTATTTGCTTTTAGCTTGTCCACACCTGTGTTAAGAGCAGTTTCAGAACAATTTAGTAAACCTGAAGTGTCCCATTCTGTCAAGCAGTGATACTAAGTGTGGCATGACTGTATTTTCTTGAGATGGCTGGTCTTCACATTTTTCTTCAGGACAACCAAAAGGTAAGAAAAGCTATCTCCACATAGCTACCCAACTGACAGGTAGCATTGATAGTTTAGAGTTTGATAAAGAAGAAAGTATCTTTCACTGTTAGCCAGGAAAGCTCTTTCTGTGTCTTAAGATGTATATGGTAGTACTTGGTCAGACTCAGGACTGCAGATTGTTTTTCTGGCAGAACAGTAGTGCCTTGTAAAGTCTGGATTTAAGTGACACGAATTTTATGTCAATTCATCAATATTTGAAGGGAAACTGGGCAGGTGAGCCAGCTGGCATGAAACAAGGATGTCAAGCTAGTTGCCTGAGAGGCTCTGTGGTTATCCAGAACTCAGAGTTCCCAAACTTGCTGCTGTGCAGCCAGTCCAGTGCTGCAGGTCGCCTTGTGTGCTGGCTGCCTGGCTGGTAGGGGCTGTGGAGCTGCCCAGTTGCACAGCAGTGAGGCTTATCAAAGGGATAATTTTTTGTACCTACAATTGTACCAACAGTTTCCTTTGAGGGATTCTTTTGAATGTGAAACCAATAGACATGTGCTTAAAATGCAGTAACATTAAGTCTGTTTTTAAAAGCTGATAGGTTAAAGCCAAGTAATAATATAGGAACAGCATAAAAATAACTAGTTCCTTTAATTAAAAATACCTTCAGTAGGTGTGATGAATTTTGCTTATTCTGGCAGTGAGCTTTTCTGGTGCCATTGGACTTCTTGTGGCTAAGACCACAATGTGAGGAACTGGAGTAACTAGAAAGGACATTACATGAATGTATGATTAGTACCATTAAAATCAATACAATAAGTCATATTCTCACAACATCTGCAGACATATTAGTTCTTCTTTGTCTTAGATTCGGGGAATTCCAGTTAAATAAAAGGTGTGAGTGATACAGGCAAAAAAGGATCTGGAACCTTGTAAGCTGAAAAGCATGTAGGATCCACAGGAAAGTCTTTGAGAGAGAAAAAGTATTTATGTTGTTGTTTTTACTGTAATATTTTGTCCCACAAAAAAAAATATACATGGCTTGTAGTGAACATTTGGAAAAGGTAAAAGTAAAATTATTTCAATACTGGAAAAAATTTCCTAATATTACATACAAAGTATGTTGTTCAAATGGATTGTGCTTTTCTCTTGAAATTGGATATATATGTCTGTGGTTTTGCATTAAAATGGAGAAATTATATATATGTTTTTTCTGCTGGAATAGATTTCAAAGAAAGTTGTGCATGTTCTTGTTTAAATATACAAATTGGCTTCTATTTCCTCTCAATTTGAAGAAATTAGTGCTGCTCCAGTAGTCATAGAAACTGCAAATAAGAACAGACTGCTGCATATAACCATCGGCAGAAATTCTGAATATTGAACACAGTTTCCTTAAGTTCCTACCTAGATAGGAAGGTAAAAGGACATTTCAGACAACAACTTTGTAAGCAATTTTATCAAATATAGCAGCAGCAATTTGATTGTTACTGAAGTCTTAATGGTAGCAATTGTTTGGACTTAAGTAAAAGGCTGTTCTCCATTTGCTGTCCACCGTCTCTCAAATACTGAAATACATTATCTGACATTAACAACACTCCTGCTGATTTGTAATGCTCTAGTTATGCCTTAGAAAACGAAGAAAGAGAAAAGTTGCAAGTACTCTTCTACAGGTAGATGAAAAAGTTTATGAGCATATGGCCTTATGGTAATATCTGAAGTATAAAAATTGGGTATTAAAATGCTATACTAAGTGATACATAGATTCTAAAAATTCATTAGCTGTGTAGAAAATACATAAACAAGAATATATCAAACTTCTAACTACTGCAACTACAGACACCGGAGAAGAAATTGCATATGAAATTAGTAATCATATGATTGTGTGGAATTGCCAGATCTGATTTGTATGCGTGACTGTGAATAATTATGCACGTGAATCAAGCTCAGCAAATAATTCATACCTTATCCTATAGCCAACTAATTTAACATCATTTTTTCTTTTTTGCTATCTGTGTAGAAGTGCAGTATTCTCTTGAAATTAGCAGTCTTTCAATAATAATTACTAATATCTAGGAATAAGTTCTGGTTTGCAAACATTTCAGTGCCTAGTAACTATTACTCATTCAGCATGTGAATAGTGTTGGTTAATTCTAAATGGCCACAAACCTCCTTCCTTTTCTGTTATCACCTGATTAAAATAATATTTGGGTGTAGAATACTGTTGTGAATACATGCTTTAAAAACAGGTTTTCTACAGATATTTCATGTTTCCCATGCCTCTAAATCACAGCCTTTGATGTCCTAGAGAGTCAAAATAATTGATAGTGGGGAGGGGAACTAAAGTTCAGCAGCTTGGTTATTTACCATAGCAAATACCTACAGTGAAAATTAGTACTGGAAAAATGTTTTCATGGGTTGAACAGTAGAATTTGTCTTCAGGTAAATAATTAGTTACCACTAAGGTTCAGTGTATTTTAGGGTACCTGCTGCTATAAATTGGGCAGTTACTGGCATCTAATGATACTGCAGAAAATTTCTTTATAAGATATAGGATTGAGTACTGGGGCTTGTCAATAAATGAGAAATCTGTATGTGACAGTTCACTAGCAAGGTGAGGGAAAGTGTGTGAAATGGCCTTCCACATCTATATTTGTTACACCCTTCAGAACCTTGGGGCAAAACTAAAGGAATACTAAATATTGTAAAGGATTAAATTTCTGTTCCAGAAGCCTTAAAATGTACAGTTCAGCCTTTTGAGAAAGCCCTCACAGTAGGATACAGGGTCCTTAAACTCTTAACAGCAGTTGCAGGAATTTGGATTACTATCTGGATTATTTGCAAGATTTTTATAACCAGGAAATATGTTAAAATAGAATTTGGTGGTAGGCAAGCAAGTAGTAGGATGTTAATTTCTCCCTTTATATTCCATTAATTAAGAACTATATAATCTTTCCATGTTGGAATTCTACCTTTATCTAGTTATTTCAGAGGTTATCTAGCTAAATGTGTGCTTGGTAGTCTTTTTAAACTGAACCATAACAGTCATCTGTTCGTGGATTCAGACTCTCCTCAAGGATACAAACTCTTAGTATCATAAACAAGGGCTAATTCTCTACCAACAAGTTAATGTGTCAACCATACTTGAATTTCCCGCTGTAAATGTAGTCTGCAATTTGTCAACATTGTTAAATTTGGGTTTGACCCCTGTTTATACTGGTCTGGGAGCAGAATTCAATTTGTACAGCTGGAAGTATGAAGAATATTGAACATTTATTGACAAAAGTATTCTCTAGTACTGAGGTATCTGCTTTTCTGGCTGGCAAAAAGGGGATGCAAAGACCTCAGTGTCCTTAGGAAGGCTTGGATGGGATGACTTTTACTTTGAATCTAGAATAGTTTGAGATATGCCAGAAAGGATATGTATCCCCAGAAACTATAGCATTATTTTTAATACAACAGCTGATAAAGTTATAATAATTTCCTAATTAATAATGAAAATACCAGTAAAATGTTATTAGTATAGAATTTCTCTGACAAGAAGGATCATTCTTTACTGGGAGAGATATTTCAAATGAAATCAACATTCAAACAAATCAACGTTCTCTTAATGAAATGTATGTTAGCTTTATTGAGGATTGAGGACTTTTGAAAAAAATTTAATCACCTTTTGAAAAAACTTTCTAACCTCAAAGAAGAGGTGAAGGAATAATCCCAGCAAAACCTTCAGTTTTGCTGTTGCAGTTCATTGAGTATCAAAGAATTGACAGCTTGGTGTTCAGATAGAGCTCTTGGTTCTAATCTAAGATTAATAACCACGCAAATGCTCAGTCTTGAATAAAAAAGTTGCATTAACACTTACATAACTTGCATTAAAACTTACTTGCCTAAGAACTTGCATTAACTTTTGTAGCTGAATGTTCACTTGAAATGACTAGTGTATTCCAACTAAAGTTGTGAAGTTGTAAAAGTGGTCAGATTTGGCCTGTTTACAGGCTGTTGTAATTAGAAGATATTTCAGCAAACTACAAGTTACATACACATGCTCTTTTTGAGGCGAAGAATCATTCTAAATGTCAGGTGAAATAAATAGGACATGAAGACATAAAGGGTCAGGTACCTAAGGTATTCAATATTTTTAAAACAGGGGGTGCCCACAGCTGTAGCCTCATGTGTTTATCTTCTCAAGTGCTACAAGCCACTACTTCATATTCTGTACAAGAACAGAATGGGACATAGCATTTGCTAGTGCTCTAGAACAAGGAGCTTTCCAAATGCTAGACTAAGTCACATCGGTTCTCTGTGATGTTAAATATTTATTACAATCTTATTTTTTGCAAGTAGAAAGGTTCAGCCACTCTTCAAGAGAGAGAAAGGGAGAAAGACGTGCAAAATCACAGTGAGAGCTACATTAGCGGACAATAGTAGAGTACCAATTTGCAATGCCCTTTCTCTAGAATGATGCTAAGGGGTATATAAATTGGGATGTCTTTTACACTGTGAGAATCTTGTGCATAACAACATAGAAGTTTGATTTGCATTTTACATTTTCTTTAAAATAAACTAGCTGATGTGGAGTCATCCAGTACTAGATGTTATTTTTTTACTTTTGAGTACCAATAGATCTATTTGTGAAGAAAGATGTCATGTACATTAAAAATATCTCCAAGCATTTTGTTGTCATAGCTGTTTAGCTTGAAAATAGGCATTTTGTGAACAGATTTTATCTATTCTTCAGGCTGCAGTCAGGAAGTTCAGCAGAATGTCAGTGGCAGTCATAGGTACTTTTTTTGCGGTGTCATGGCTTAACCCCAGTTGGCAGCTAAGCACCACACAGTCGCTTGCTCACCCCTGCCCCCGCAGTGAGATGGAGAGGAGAATAGAAAAAAATCAACCAGAAGCCCAGACTGTTTCCAAGCAGTGATCCTGCTGCCCAGTTAGCTTCCCCAGTTACATCTGGAGTGACATGGTGGGGAATACCCCTTTGGCCAGTGTGGGTCAGCTGTCCAGGCTGTGCTCTCCCAGCCCCTTGTGCACCTGGCAGGGCACGAGAAGCTGAAAAGTCCTTGACTTAGCATAGACTTTACAACCACCTAGTAACAACTAAAACCATCAGTGTGTTATCGGCATTATTATCCTAAATCCAAAACACAGCACTGTGCCAGCTACTAGAAAGAAAATGAACACTATCTCAACCAAAACCACTTTATAGTGGAACAAAATATACATATATTCAGTGACAGTCTGGCTCGTTTATTTTGAATTTGTGCCTTGAAAGGGAGGGTGAAGGGTGAAAAATCGATTTGGGAACCTTTTCATTGAAAAAATAGTGCAGAGAAATTATTCCTCTACAATCTACTGCTCATGAAGGGAAGCAGCCTAGAGAAATCTTTGCAATCAAGGGAATCTTAAACCCAATGAAGCAGGAGACTATGAAATCATCTCTAGGTTAAAAAAAGAGGCTTATAAGATTGGAATTTCAGTTAAACAAGGTTGGTGTAAGTTATCAGTTGAATTATTTTTCTGAGTTTATGTATTTTGGATGAATGTAAAAATTCTCCCTTCCCCGTGCCATAATGGCTAACTCTGTAGATTCACAGGTTTTTTTCTGTATTCCCATTTTGCATTTTTAGGATTCCCCAAGGACCTGCTCTTCTTACTGATCAACTGATGCCCAGCTTCTGGGTAATATCAGTTCTTGCCTTAAAGTTCTGTAGAACTGATGGTTGGACTAAAATATAGATACTTCTCTGGCATGTTTTACACTTAAAACATGTGACGTTACTGTAGTCCTTAAATAGGGGTATGAAAATGATACTGCTATCAGAAAGAATACTGAAATTGGGACTGGCTAGATTGATACTTGTCTAAGGACATCCATTGAAGTGGTGTCAGACCGGATTAGGCCATTCAGAATAGATGGGTTGAATTAGTTATCCTCCCTCTGTTTTACAGAAAGGCTTGGGGCTGGAATGGAACTGAAATACAACAGTGAGATGCAGAGATATTCTGGCTATAAATTGTCCAGTTAAAATTTAGATAGCTACCATTTCCAGTCAAAGCTTGAAGTGCCCTCTTCTAATGTGGTCTTCCCCTTCTACTACCATTAAACCTATAAAGACCTTTCAGACATTTTCCAAACACAAACCAGGTTATATTTAGACTGGATCACTTCAATTATCTGATTTACAGCATGGCTTCAGAAATAGCTGTGTCATTTCAGCTGAGAGGAAGGAACTGAAATGCAGCACAGGAAAGCGTGCTCAGGCACAGGAATATCAGGGCTTCTTAACCCAATCTCTAGACACTGGAGTCAATGTCTCAAGATGCCGCGGCTGTCACATTTTGTTAAGTCACTTGACTTGGCAATGCCTGCTTTCCTTGATATATGTAAGTGAGGTGGGGTGAAGATCCTGACCTATGTCCTGCCCCCTCCTACAGACAGTAATCTCTTTAGAGAAGGCCCTTCTTTCACTGTGTGCTTAGAACAAATTGGGAACTCAGTCTTTTCTAGAGCCTCTGTGAATATTAACAGATCAAGGAGAATGTTTGTCTAGGATGAAAGATATTTGGGAAATGTTAAACATAATTTTAATTTACCTGCTTATATAAATATGTTGTGGTAGCTTTATAAAATTTGTCTTTTTGAGTTCTGGTTTGTTTCTTTCCTTAAAGGAGAATCCTTTATTTAAATTCCAGTTATGGGAAAATCTCTCCTAGCAGCCTAATCATACTTCCCAGTTATTCTTTTACTTTCTACTTCTGTCAGACCTATTGTTAGAAAATGACACAGTGATTGATTAGAAGCTTGTCTTAACAAATAATGTTTCTGTTGATATTTTTAAGATATTTCTTTTCTTTTTTTTTCCTCCAAGAACAGGCACAAATGTTTTAGGAAATGTTGGATTCCTTTTTACAAGATCTTCTGTCTACTTCAGAAATGTTTAGGAGGGAGCCAACACAGCTGCCTATGTGCTCCATAGAGAGATCATTACAGTTCTGTTAGTTTGGGCATAATTTGTTAGAAACAGGGGTGGGTTTCTGCCTATCTTTCCTTGATCTCTGAGGAGAAAATGATCTATGCAGAGAAGCATTTCCAATTATAAATATCCCAGGTTTTCAACTGAATGGTTTGAGGCTTGATATTCTGTCATGATTCAAAGATGAGAGGATTAGGTTAAACAAACTTTTAACAGCAAGTAAGAGATAAGCCGTGCAGTAAAGATGGTTACTGCAACTTCAGTGGGATTTTGCATGTAGTGAAATAATTTTTTGACAGTTACTCTGAATTTGAGAAGCAGGTCAGAGAAGTAGTGTAAAAAAAATTAAGCTTTTTCTATTTACTTTATTGTCAGTGAAGAAGCTGTTCCTTATTGCTTTTGGAAAAAAAAATTCCTCCACAAGCATGCATTTGAACATTAATGTTTAATAGCTAAACATGAAAATGCTTAATCTTAAATAGAAGACCTGTGAGAATACATGCCTTAGCTTATGTAATTGAATGTTTGAAATAACTAGTGTATTCCAACCTGTAAGATGTGTTCTGATGTGTTAAACAAGCAATGAAATAAGTGAGATGAAATAATGCAGGACCACTGGTAAATGAAAGCAGAAAATATGTTTTTCATATGTTTGGAATATTTTCAAGATGTTAAAATGTTTCTTATACTAAATCAGGCAGGCATTTTCAAGATAAGAGGGAGGGAGGATAGCCAGAATGTGGCATGGTGGGGTTTTGAACTCCGCAGTTCAAGGGGGATTGCTCTAAGGTAGCCTAAGGCTTTTTAAATCCCCTTTTTTCCTGGATGTCCTGAGGGAAGCAGAGGGACAAGGGGAAAGATAGGGTCTGACATATTCATACAAGCGCTGAGTGATGGGAGGGTAACTTTTACTGGTGGAAGAAATCTTTTCTTTCCCTTCTAACTCCTCAACATGCTCCTGTTTCACCCATTGTAGCTTTTTCCTCCCCTGTGGCAAAGGTAGGAGCAGAGAGTCAACTAGGGCTCTGGTGGATACCTCAACCATGGGTCCTCTGTAGCACCTGCTTTATCCACCCCTATGGTTGGTCTTATCAACCAGGTGCTCTTCTCTTCTCCTCAGTTCTGCAGATAGGTATCTTTCAATATCAACACACCCAGGTCTTTTGCTCACTTTTTATTTGTTTCCAATTTACTAAAGGCTAATTTCCCTAAGAATCCATGCAATCCAGTATTTTTTAACAAATAAAAGCAATCACCCTGGCAGTGTTCAAGGCCAGGTTGGATGGGGCTTTGGGCAGCCTGGTCTAGTGGAGGGCGTCCCTGCCCATGGCAGGGGTCTGGAACTAGATGATCTTTGAGGTCCCATCCAACCCAACCCGTTCTGTGATAAAATGCTTTCTGAGTGGCATAGACATAATGTTACATGAAAAGTGGGACCACATGCAAACCAAAGCTATGGGGAGAAAAGGGACTGCTTGTAGGATCTCAGATGAATGGTATCTGGCCCTGATACCTGGTATCCTGTATGAGTGGATGTTTAAAAAGGCAGGACAGATTATGAACGTTTGTTTTAAAGCCTTGAATATATGCTTAGGTGTCTTCAGGATATCAGTGTAGCCTTGTTTCTGTTTGCTGAGGAGTTACATGAGTAATCAGCTTAGCACCTATTTCTGAAACCATGCTAAAGTTTTCTTTCATGAATTTGCTGTTGGTGATAGTTTAAAAGCAGAAGACAGTGCAATGTTTTAGCAGTATGTTCTTAAATCTTAAGTCAACATGTTTGTGTTGTGGAGTCAGAATATTGGTTTTGTGAAACTGCATAGAACGGAGTGACAGTCAGACTTGTTAATATCAGTCAGAGAGAGAATCTTTTACAGGGACTTTTGTATGGAGAGGTCTAGGTTTTCATACTGCTCTGTTATTTAAATTTTTAGGTGAATGACAGTAACAAATATATTAATTCTTTTCAGTCAAAAGGATTCAGTAAGAGACCCATATCATTTATTTTATGAATCCAACTATTTCATACTATTGCCTAGCCATTTAACAAAAATGTAGCATTGTCCTAAAATTAAAGCTGTTGGCATGTGAATGAGAAAGAGGAAAAAGAACTGTCTTCCTTCTTGCCACATAGCCTTGTTTGAACTTTGGTGTCACGTGGTACCACATCTAGTTTGTCATGGTCAGTGCTGTTAACTAAATCTGCAGCCAGGAGCAACTTACAAAGTCATCAGCAGTTATTTGCAGAATTGTCAGAAAATGAACTTTCTTAGGAGCTTTCTTTTAATTTGTTCATTTGCATCAAGCAATTTAAACACTTGGATTAAGGAAGCAGCATTTATCTTCTATCCTCTTCTGGCCAGATTATTGTGCAGTTTGACTAATCTTGTAATTCATGCCTCTTATACCCATCTTGTATGAAAATCTTCTTTAGGAAGAACTCAGATGTGATAAGAGCCAACAAAGCTAGAAAGGACAGACTGTGAAATACCAATGTGATATCTATGCTTAGCTTTCATCAGTTGCTTATAATCCTGTGGCTTTCCATAAATACTACTGGAGCTGATTATGAGTTTGTCATTTACTATTCTGGATTTTAATTAATGTAAGTTTAACTTATTCAATGTGCTAGCCTGAGGCATAATATAGTTACATGCTCTGACTTGTCTGGCCCTGTGTGGAACCAGGAGTTGGACTTGATCCTTATGGGTCCCTTCCAACTCAGGAGATTCTATGATATAAACAAGAACTAAAATATTCTCTATAGCCACAGGGATGAGAGACCTCCCTATAGTTTTCTAATAGTTTGCAGATTTTCCAGAAACTGTAGGATAAAGCCAAACCTACATAGATGTCTTTTATAGAGTCTGTCTATAAAGAGACTGAACCAGCTGAATTAGACCATTTCCTACATAGTGAAGAAAATGAGAGATTAAAGAGGACTCAAATGGTGGAAGTTAATCTATGACCATGAAAAATAAGGAAGCAAACAAAACTAGACTGCTGAATACCTAGCAACTCTTTCCCCTTGACAAGTCCTTCTTGTAGCACATGAGGATAGTAGTATGCTTCCTGGAGAAGAGGTGCATTTCAGGCTGAAAGTTAAAAATGTGGACTTGAGTTGCAAAGAGAGTGATTCCTTGGCTTGCCATAAAGGTAATCACACAGCTTACTGTGAATTTTTTTCTTCATTGCCAGTGGCAGCTTCATGGAAAAAACGTTAACACTTAACATTTTTTTTTATGGCTGGGCATTCTTCAGAAATATTATCTTAAAGGTGCAGGAGCTGACAGTCCCCATGTGCCAGAAGACAAAGCTGGTGGGGAACATGACTGGTCTGGCTGAACAGAGGGCTTTGACTGGAACTCAGGAAAAAAACCCAAACAATGAAAAATCCCAAGCAAAAAAAGAACCCCCAAATCCTCCTCCCTCCCCCCCCAAAAAAAAACAACAACCCAAAAACCACCAAACCCTAAAAAGAGTTTATAACCTTGGGAAGAAGGGGCAGTCAACTCAGGAGGACTACAAGGACATTGTGAGTTTATACAGGGGAAAAAATTTCTAGCCCAACTAGAAGTTAATCTGGCTACTACATTAAAAGACAATAAAAATGGTTTTAATAATATTTAATAAATACATTAACAACAATCTCTATTTGGTGTGGAGGGAAACAAAGGATGCATGAGATTTCTTTGCTGAAAGGTTTCTCAAGCACTGGAGCAGGCTTCCCAGGGAAGTGGTTGAGTCACCATCCCTGCAGGTATTTAAGAGACATGTGGATGTGTGGCTTAGGGATGTGGTTCAGTGGTGGACTTGGTAGTGTCAGGTTTACTGAAGGATTATAGCAGTGTTTTCCAACCTAAATTGGACATGGTCCTGGGAAAACTCTGCGTTGCCCTGCTTGAGCAGGGGGCTGACAAGATGACTTCCAGAGGTCCCTCTTGACCTCAACCAATCGATGATACTGTGAAAATCAATTAATCAGTCAGCTTGGCTTCAGAGTACTCAAAGCAATACCTAAGTACATGCTGATCCTTCAGTATGGTTCTTCTCTTTGCTTTTCCTGGGCCAGTTAAGGTTTTTGCTATTCCCCTACTCTCTGCGTGCCCACCACTTTTTCCTTTCATTTCTGTTTCCTATTTTATTTCTGTGTTTTTATTGAAATGTATCTTCTATCTTGTTTTGAATGCAGTAAGGCTTGGGGTTCTACTCTGGTAAAGAATTTCAAAGCCTAATGCTGCAGAAGACCAGTTCCATCATTGCAAATTTCACTAACTCTGAAGAGCTTCAGGGTTTATTGCTTTGGGAATTAATGTCCTATCCCAAACTTACTGAAAACTAGGGACAAAGTTTAATGACTTTAAATGCAGGATCAATTCATTACAAAAGGCAAAGAGAGTGATACGGCAGAGCTATCTCACTCCAAAAAAGCACAATTTGATTTAGTGTAAATTCCATTTTTCTTTTTTCTTCTCTTTCTTTTTTTTTTTTTATTCTTTTTTCCAGGACATGCATAAAATAAGAAAAAAAGAAAAACAGTGGTGAACTTTTCAGAAAGCCTAATGAAGCTTGCTGTTGAATAATTAATGAAAATGACTGGTATCAAAGCTTGTAAAAATTGCAGCCTTCGTTCTAGGCTTGGTATTCCTTCAAATAATTTCAAATAATATCAGGCTTTGCAACTATGATTTAATTATTCTATTAATATTACCATAGCTTTACTGCTTTATGAGTATAGACTTGATCTTAGAGGTAAAATTAATTTGTTTATACTTTCCTTCAGATTCTCTTTGTTTCAATAAATTGCAAAATATGAAGCTAATCAACCATCAGGCATTCAGCTCAAGTCCATTTAACTTCTTCAGCAGAGCAAGTACCCTATGACATCTGATGGGCCAAAAGAGACATTTTATTAGTTTACATTCTGAATGCACATAGAACAAATAATAAACTAATAATAAACTCAGTACAGTGCAAAATGTCTAACAAAAAATGTTGTTTCCCAAGGAACATTGGAAGAGGCAGTAAAATACCCTTGCAAATTTATTCCAAGAACTGGATTTTTTTGTGTGGCCTAAAAAAGATGAGTTGTGAGAGCTCTAAGAATTGTTCAATCTTTGCTTCCCTTTTCCTTCTGCATGGCTAGTATGATAACAGAACATGCTCAGATAGGAAGACTATATCTTGAAAATGATATAAATGCAACCAACATAAGGCACAACATATCTTTGTAAAAAAAGCTTCTGTTTCTTTTCCTCAAACTGCTTTACACACTGGCACACCATGGTGTTAAAGATTATTTGTTCTAGAAAAATTCTGTAATAATTTCTACAATTAAATCTATGCAAAGCCCTATTTTCAGATAGATATATCAGATAATTTAGTCTTCTATAGGTTTTGATCATTTTATATGCATCTGCCTGTTCTAACTTACTGTAGACTTACGGCATTTAGATATCTGATGATCACAATAGGTTCTGGTGCTGCTTTTAATGAAAAATTCTTTCCATATTCCAGTTTCCTCACTTCATTCCATTTTAGGATCTTCACTGACTCACCATTTGCTGTAGAAGAGCACTGAATCACCTTTATATTGTCCAGAATAGATCCTGTAATGTCACTCTAATCAGCCAATAGATTCGTCAGCACTGAGTAAGTACTTACAAAAGGAAGACTGTTTAAATAAGGGTTCAGGCTCCTGTAACCTTTTGTTCTTGTGCCTACCAACCCTAAGAAGCTTTAAACAGGAGATACCCTTTAGTAATATACAGCTCAGGCAAAGATAACCAGGATGCATTGAAGTTTGTTTCATTCAGTCTTGCTGTGGTGGGACTGGATTCTTTGGAGTATTTTGTTTGTATTACCTTTCGAGGTAGTCTACTCCTTTTGCTTGGGATGTCACTCCTGTCTTACAAAGCCACTATCTCTACATATGGGAAAAATGTTATAAAGAGCAGTAGTGGGTGTACTTGTCTTTCCTCATCTGATTCTCCAAAGAGACAGACTGAAACCTTCAATAGTCAGCCCGGTGCAGGCACACACACCCAATATATCCTTCATTGTCATCTTCCAAAGCTGAATCTTAAACAAGTCTTAAGAAATGCACAGTTCTTAGTAGAATTCCAGTCAATTTCAACAAAGTGGTTAATTTCTTTTTTCTTTTAATTTATTTAAATATTGATCTCTCTGCATTGTTCATTGTCATGGGTCTGGAGGGTTGGGTGAAGTAACAATGAACAGCAGCATGAACTGTATCTATTTTAATGTAATAGTTTTATTATGTGACAGAACTTGTCATTATTATTTCTAAAGTATGTGCAGCCAGTTGAAGTAGTATGTATGTATCTGTGTGCATATATGTATATATATATATATTTAGTCCCAGTCTGGTGCTTTATGCATATCCACAAGGCTATTTGACAGATTATTTATGTATGTTTCAGCTAAAAACAAGCAGAGTGTATGTCTTCTCTTCCCTTTAGAAGTGCCTACAGCATGAAAGGTACTGTAATGGATGATGTTTGTGCTTTGCAAGATGCAGTATATATAAACAAAATCCTTAACTGTCTGTATGTCCATGCCTTTTTGAAATGTTTTTACAAAACTGCATCATCATTATTTGTGTGCACATCTGGAGAATTAAGACAAAGATAACCTCTTAATTACACTTTCATGGAATCTTTTGGAGTGTATTTATAAACTGCAGGGGAATAAGGTGTCTCTGTATCTCTGTTCCCAGCATAAAAGCTGGTGGATATGTCCTGCATTATTAGCCACTCCATAATTTATTTTCAGCTGAGAGAAGGCAGATTTTATTTTCAATTTGGCAGTTTTAATGGTCACTTTGATGGTGAGAGAAAAAATTCTGTTACTTTCTGGTATCAGCTTCAAGGCTTTATGGTGAAATAATGCTTTTAACGCAGCTAGAGCCCTGTGCATTATATTAATGTTGCATTTGTTTAACTCAAGGATATGAAGTGTGATTAGGACCTGATTTTCATGGAAATCAAAATCTTGTTGTGTTGCTAGAGTGATGTAAAATACTATCCATCCTGGATGAGCGTCCTCTGTGGCATCTGTGAGGAGTCCTATACCTAAGACACCTTTATAGTTAAACAGAGACAAGTTATGATTAATAGTTGGAATCTCATTCTATTGCTGAGGAGGGCAAAACTCTGGAAAACTGCTATCTCATCATTACTGTCATGCAGAAGCAGGAAGGCCATGGCTGAGTGTACACAGCTGCCTCTCAGGTTTATTTGGTTGCGCTTTGCTCTAGCATGCAGTGGTTCTTGGCTGTCATTCTGGTAGAAGTAGATCAGGCAGCAAGAGAAAAATTTTTCATTGACCATAGCTCTCAGACTGCAAGGGAAGGAAGGGAAAACCATGCTCTGCTCTGAGGTGTTCACAAGGTGTATGCCAAGCTAATGTAGGAAAGGCACGTGTGGATATACAAACATTTTTACTTTGCCATTTTTTGCTTCAAAAAACTTTGTGCAATCTACTTTTGGGTTTTGGGAGAAAACATTATAAGAAGGAGTAATCAAAATTTCCTATATCATTTCTTGATGAAAAAGGTTTTAATTCAAATCTTGAAATAATCTGTCTCAGTCCAGAGGAGGATGATAATGTTAACATAGATTAGTGGCAGTGAAATGACAATAATACTCCCCAACCAAGATCTAGGCCTAAATTTAACTCTTTTTTTTCACATACTTGCTTTATGATACTCTTGTAGCCTGCTGTTTCAGTTAGCTGCATGTGCTTTTTTTGGCATTCTTAGTTGAATACTGTAAGAATTTAGTGGGACCTCAAAAGCATTTTTCCTGAACATTTGAAGGAACTTCCTGTTCTGAAAAAGTAGTTTTCAGGCCAGATTTCTGCTTTCCAGTTCTCTCTGCCATTTTAGCATCAGTGTAATTTGAAGCCAGAGTCATGATTGATTAATTTAAAAAAAAAAGATTATAGTCACAAATGCTCAAATTTTCTAAATTAATTGTTGATAACATGTTACTTTATTCATTACTTCTAGGAAATATGCTGAGCAATGTTTTTAAGCAATGTATGACAAAGGCTGAAAATGAAAAATACTTACACATACTTAAATTTTCAATCTCACCATAATAGCAGGTGTGTTCTGTGTGTACTAGTAGAAGCGTATGCAATCCTGTGAGTATGCACATATAAAACTCTAGATATTTAAGTAATTGTATTTGCTACAGTGAGACCATTACATGAGTCAGACTAATTTGGCTTCTCTAAAAGTCTGTGCAGGTCTTGTCTCAGCCCTTAATGAAGTCTTTAGAGTGTGGTTCTCTTTGAAATTAGTGGACATTTTACTTTCAGTGTAGATAAAAAAAAATGTTATCCAATTTCTTGGCATCCCAGGACATTCTAAAGGGCTGCATTTTAGACCTTGCTTTGGAATCTGCACTGCAGAAGGAATGATACTATATCCGCTCTGACATGGATGAGATGCATCAGGAAGAGTGTGTCCAGCAGGTCTAAGGAAGTGATCCTCCCCCTCTACTCTGCCCTGGTCAGGCCCCACCTGGAGTATTGTGTCCTGTTCTGGGCTCCCTGGTATAAAAAAGACAGGGACCTCCTGGAGAGAGTCCAGAGAAGGGCTATGAAGATGATTAGGGGCCTGGAGCATCTCCCCTATGAGGACAGGCTGAAAGAGCTGGGACTGTTCAGTCTAGAGAAAAGAAGACTTAGGGGGGACCTAATTAATGTTTATAAATATCTTAGGCATGGGATGCAGGGGGAATTGGCCAGCCCCTTTTCGGTGGTCTGTGGGGACAGGACAAGGGGCAATGGATACAAGTTGGAGCACAGGAAGTTCCGCACCAACATGCGGAAGAACTTTTCCCCAGTAAGGGTGACAGAGCCCTGGCACAGGCTGCCCAGGGGGGTTGTGGAGTCTCCACAATATTCAAGAGATATTCAAGACCCGTCTGGATGACTATCTGTGCAGTATGAGCTAGGGAGCCTGATTTGGCAGGGGGGTTGGACCTGATGATCTCTCGAGGTCCCTTCCAGAGTTTAAACACTCTTCGAGATTTTTAACAAAACATTTTACTTTTATTCCTGTGGAAAAGTACCTTTTGATGTAATACTCTAAATGTTATGAACTCCTTACTCTCTGTATTAAATAACAAATGACTTTTTGGTCTCTTTTAATCTCTCATAATCTCATCCCTTTCTTCACAAGTAAATAGAAGCAATTTTTACTCTATGATGTCTCTCCAGCTGGAGTATTTGACATTAAAGTTTGATTTGATAGGTCTTCCCAGTGTTTCAGAGCCAATATGCTTCCACTTAGCTTGTATACTTATTTCATAAAATCTTCCTGTTGGAATATATTTGCTTTTTCCCGGGTTTGAGCTGAACAAGTAAGTATATGAGATTACCTGGGAAAACAAAATGCAAATGTGCTGAGGTGTTTGACAAATAATAATGCATCAAAGGAGTTGAACCCCCTCCTTCCCCCCAAGTCTTTAACATTGATTGCAGCTTGATATCACTGCAAAAATTAGCACTTCTATAAAGTTGCCACTTCTGTATAGTTTTTACAACATGCAGAAACAATGAAACTGAGACTTGAATGCTCAGACATCTGGTAACTTCAGTAGATTTTCATAAAATGTGAAAATATTTTCTGCAGTGTTGTAATTCAGGGTATACCTGTTGCCTGGACGCCTATCTGTTCAATATGAGCTAGGGAGCTGCTTTGGCAGGGGGGTTGGACCCGATGATCTCTCGAGGTCCCTTCCAACCCCTATGATTCTGTGATACCTGTACATTCCATCTTGATGGCAGTGCTGAAACAAAGTAGAGACCTTTTTATTAATTTTCATTTGTGGAAAACTCATAATAAAGTTATGAACCACATTCAGTCAGAACAGGAGCAAATAGCCCTGTGTCAGGAATGAATTCAGCCTGTTGTGCCCGTGGGTCTGTTGGCATTCTGCTCTGGAGAATGTTCAAAGGACACGTTTTCCCAAGAGCTAACTACAGTCCAGCTCTTTACTCTTTTCTTACAACAAAACAGTGAGAAAGAGATAAAATGCCCTTCATGTTTGGAGCCCAGCAGGTCAGTATGTTTTGGCATTGTCTTTAACTGTTTCAAAACAAGCCAGTCTCTGCTAATGCTTTCACCTCTGAATACTTTGCTACTTCCAAAGGAAACTTTTACAAGTTAGAGTTAATGAAAAACAAACTTCAGGTGGAGGGCACAGTTGCTTTTCTGATGAACAGCATTTCAGAAATTGCAAGTTTTTAGAAGGCAGAAATGACATTTTCTTCCCTCCTTGATTTTTAATCTTTGTTTCAGTCACCCTGGAATTAAAGGAAAATTGGAAATGTTAACAGGCTGGAACAGGATGGATGAGAGCAGTATACATTTCACTCCTTGTCAGTGTTATTTTACTCTTCAGTTTCCTCTGATTCTTCAACAGATACTGAGGGAGGAGTCAGATGTTTCTGGAATTTATGTGAATGACAAAACTAACGCAAGTGTTGATCAATAGATAACACTAAAGAAATTCCAACCCTTCACATTAAAACAGTTTTATTTATCTTGATTGGTAGCACATTGTGTTCTAGTATCAAAGACAGTCTCGGTTTGAAGAGATCTTTAATATTATTAAATTATGTATTATATCATCAGAGTGACTTTGTGATTTAAAGCAAAAAAAAAAAAATTGAAGCAATAATTAACCACTTTATAGTCAGACACTATAAGTTATGCCTGATGTTGGATCTAATTGTGTTGGGGTTTTTTGCTTTGGGTTTTTTCACTAGCTACTCCTATAAAATAGAGGTACCTCTGGGTATATGTGCTTATACAGCTGTTTATCCCTCTTGTTAATTTCTAAGAGGCAAGACTCTATCTATCAACAGAAAGAATAGACTTAAAATTACAGTATTTTTTTCTCCATCAGAAGCTTAATAAAATGCCTTTTTTGTTGCTGTTTTTGGGCTTTTTTTTGTTTAGAGAGTAAAGCAATTGCCCGTTTTTTACAAATGCAATATATGGTCTCTGTCCTATTTCAGATATGGATAGTGAGAGTCAAGTCCTGCTGAAGGCTTTCAGATCAGGAAGGGATGCTAGTAATTTAATATTTCAAGACACACTTTGGCGATGGAGTGTACTGGACCTAATGGAGTGAAATTTGTCTATTGGATTTAGTAGCACTGAGAGAAACAGGCTATAGCTCAAACTAAAATCTTCATGAGTGCTTAAATAAACCAGATGACCATGCATTTTGTTTTCCATGTCTATGTTGACTTGGTGTTATAACCTTTTAAATTGTGGTATGTTTCATATTGAATTTTCCTGATAAACGCTATTGGCTTTCTAGTTACACAGCTTTTTATGTATTCTGTATCCGCTGAACATATTGGCTGGTTTGATCCAGAGTTTAAGAACTTCATGATCCAAGATATTTTCAATTCAAGTTATTTTAATTTCTAAAAAGATTAAGGCTTTCAGAGGAATAACCTTTAGAACTGAAAGCAGCAGAACTTCTTTTAAAAGCAGCCGGTGCCCTAGAGGGAAGGTGTAAAGGGTGGCACGTGCCAGTTGGTTCTGAAGACTAAAGAGAGGCTTAGAAGAAGGGCAAACCACTTTAACCCTTTGTCATGGTTTAACCCCTTTTTATGGTTTAACCTCAGCATGCAACTAAGCCCCACGCAGCCACTCGTTCCCTCTCCCCTGGTGAGATGGGATAGAGAATCAGAAGGGTAAAAGTAAGAAAACTCATGGGTTGAGATAAAGACAGTTTCATATGTAAACCAAAAGCCATGCACACAAGCAATGCAAATCAAGGAATTAATTCCCCACTTCCCACACACAGGCAGGAAAGCAGGGCTCTGTCACGTTTATCTGTTTCTTGGGAAGACAAACGGCATCACTCTGAATGGCCCCTCCCTTCCTCTTTGTTCCCCCAGCTTTATTTGCTGAGCATGATATCATATGGTAGAGAATATTCTTTGGTCAATTGGGACCAGCTGTCCTGGCTGTGTCCCCTTCCAACTCCTTGTGCATCCCCAGCTTACTCACTGGTGGGTTGGGGTGAGAGGCTGAAAAGCCCTTGGCTCTCTGTTAGCACTGTGAAGGAGGAATGAAAACGTTCCTCTGTTACCAACACCATTTTCAGCAGAAATCCAAAACAGCCCCATACCAGCTACTAGGAAGAAAATTAACTCTACCCTAGCCCAAACCAGCACACCCTTAACTGATTTTTTTTAGCTGCATGTCTCAGAAGTCCATCCAGGTCAGGGGCCTGCATAGTTACACACAAGACATATATAAGAAAGAGTTTACAGGCTTACATACATACAGTCTAAACCACTAGACGGCGCAGGTAAATGAAACCAACAGATGGAAGGAAGTGTAGGAAGAAAACAAGTAACAGAAATATCTGCATGATTTAACATAAACAAATTGGATTCACTGTTCTTGACATACCACTGTCTATCACTACAATAGCACTGCATGTTCAGTATAGGTAATTAGCATCTCTTCAGCCACTAAACCAAAGTTCACATGGCATCCTTTGCTGAATAACATCCTTTAGTTCAAAAGCTGACTTTAGAATGTGAAAAGTAATGATTGCAGAAAATTTTAGCACTAGCTTTTGATTTACCTGAAAAATGTCAGCTTGTGTTCAGGAAGGGAGACTAGCTGTCTGTTTCCAGCTGAATTTGCAGTTCTGCTTTCAGTGTAGTAAGATATTATTGCAGGTTACTGGATTCTTGCCAAAGTTAAAGGTTTCTTAAAAAAACCATAAACCTTCCCCCCCCATCCCAAAACCCCAACCAAAACCAAACAGACATGAACCACAGGCAATGCTTTTGAAGTGCTATTATATGTATTATTACTTAAGATGCAGCATCCTGTAAATCACTGATGGGAACACATTAGAAAGACAAGTACTTCATTGTTGAACCAATGTGTTGTAACAATATGTAGTAACCCAGCGTAGGAAGTGACTGTGTCCAAGAAATTCTTCTGGACATATATATTACTGTTCTAATGGAAGTAAGACTGGCTAGGCATGCTGCTTTATAAGCATGCCATGCTTATATGTAGAAGCTAGTTTTTACCTGCATGTGGCCTTACAGTCTTTGCTAATATTTAACTAGTGACAGCAACATCAGAGACAACACATTAGACTTTCTCTGGAATTGTGTTTTTTCCCCACTCTCTATTGACTACAGAGAGAGATATCCCTCCCTAAGCAGGAGCATCCAGCTTAGGCTAGATGTTTAAATTCTAGGTGTCAAAAGATTGGTCAAATGAATCCCTCACTTAAACTATATAGTTTAAATGTAAGGATATCAGGATTTGTCTTCAGCTGAACTCATAAATTGAGTTTAAGTTGAATCAAGCAAAAAGCATCACATTTTTAGGTATCCTGTGATTGCTTTATATACTCAGTCTGAAGTAGAATTGGAGTAAGTGTCCAATGTGTTTCGGCCTTTTAGGCTTGCCTTTGAAACCACAAAGAATATAAACCTATCTAGGAAGCAGGTATTCCTGTTTGCAAGCTCTTCGTTTCAAGAGCAGTTTGTGGTTGGTTGGTTGGTTTTGCAGCTTTTACTACAGGCACATAGGATTCCAAGGACACCGGCCTTAAACTTATGTCTTATCTATGAAGCCAATGGGACTGGATGCATTTTTTAGGCTTAGTACGTGGCATAAAAATATATGAAGAACTCCTGGAACTTCTCTTCAATCTATCACCCTTGCACCCTGTTTATAAAAGTTCTTGTGTTTCTTCCCATTTAATAAGTGCCCATGTCTTGCATCCAGTATACAAAGGAAAATATTTGGCCTTCTTGACCTGAACCTTTGTCTTAATTTCCTTTCCAAGCTATTATGAATAATTGTTCCTTATTGATGTTTAAAATAACATGCTGATATTTTGGGTCATTGATTGATTAGGAACCTGTTCAATATCTCTTCACTGTGCCAACAGCTGCGCTCTTAATCTTAAATCCTACTTCTCTTCCCCCTTTCTTAGAGCCTGTACAGTGTTTTCAAACTAAAGCAGGCAGTTCATCAGAAAGTATTGGCTCAATTTACTTGAATTCACCCCATTCTGAAAATGGGGGTGATGTAGTGAAGGAATTACTTTTTCCCCAGTCATGTTAAAGAGCATCTAGGGTAGGGAATCTCTGTTCATTAGTTTCATACTGGTATTAAATGAGACAAACTTTTACTTTCTCACACACCAATTTTTATAAACAAGATCATTCTTTAATACCCTCTCACGATATAAGGACTATTTCACAACATAGTAGTTTTGGGGTTTTTTTTAACTGAAAAACCATATTCTGATGTGTTCCTTTCCTTCCTCAAATCACCATGAACTTAAAACATTTTCTTACAGCACTGAACTAATATATCTATAGTGCAGTCTGAGATTCCCTCTGCTTTTAAATGTGTACCCTATTTATTCCATTAGGATTTTAAAAGCTGCTCTATGGAGATGCTGCCTCTGTAGTTTTACATTAATTTGTCCTGATTTCTGAAGTGTAGAGTGCCAGAATTAATTTGGGTTTTTTACCTATTTACTACTCATTATTCCTGCATATTATTGCTTTTAATAATTCAGTGGAAACACTGTCAACAATGGATGCTTTTATATGTCTGATCACTCTAGAATCTCTTTGAAGCTGCATTTCTTGTAGATAATTAATTGAAAAAACATCCATTTGTTCTTGCCATGTAGAATTTCAGTATTGAAGAATTCATTAAAATAGTAGATTGAGCTTTCTACAGATGTATTTTTTTGAAACTGGATTTCCCTCACCATACTCTAACAGTTTTCCTTTGTCAGTGTAATTTCTTCCCTATATATTAGTACATTATATAACTCTTTATAGTATTTTTCCTTCTGTAACACTTTTTTCCAACAAGTAATGAAAATTCCAGGTTTTGTGTGTTACTTTGTACTGTTGTTTTGTGTGGCTGCAATAGATCATGGTTATTCTGTTTTGAAGGGGGGGCATGCCAGCCTGACTGTACGCTCACTCTCAGTTCTCTTGTTGTTTCTTAAACCATACCTATTCTTTCCCTTGTTCTCATGAGAGATGGCTTGAGTCAAAGCTGCCTTTCTCTTGTCTTCTCTTTCAAGATTCTTTACTATGATGCTGGTAAGATACAGGAACAGGTTGCCCAGAGAAGCCATGGCTGCCCCCTCCCTGGCAGTGTTCAGGGCTAGGTTGGATGGGCCTTTGGGCAATCTGGGCTAGAGGAAGGTGTCCCTGCCCATGGCAGGGGGTTGGGACTAGATGATCCTTAAGTTCTCTTTCAAGCCAAACACTTTTGTGATTCTGGACAGCACATTTTGTATCCTGAGTCAGTAATTTATTACTGTGGGATTTTCTTGACACCTCCTCAGACTTGTGAAAGTTTGAATTGGGGATTATGATATTTTGTACACATGTGACTTCAAATATAGTAAAAATAATCCCATGATGTTTTCCTTAAATGCATCATGAGAGACCTTATTCCCCATAGTTCATTTCCACAAACATACATTCCTTTATACTCTTGCAGTGTAGTCACTTTAACTCTTATGATGTATCCTTGGCATGTTCACTAAATTCATTCAAGTTTTCTACAAAGCATTATGTACAGAGTATATCTATGTATCATCTCTTGTTTCTTCCTTGTAAACATATTGATGTCATTCCATCTTAATGGGTAGCATAATTATCCTTCGCTATAGAGCTTACACCTCTCCTCCCTCATAAAAGAGTCTAAATTTTGAGAGTCTCAATTCTCCAAAATATTGTGCTTTGTTTTGTGCCCCCTTTTTCTTTATTTTGCAAGCCCTTTTTCTTTTTTCTTTTTTTTTTTTTCAATGGTACGTTGCCTCCAAACTTTATAGGGTTCAAAACATTGATATGAATTTCCTAATATTGAGGATGAGGTGGGTTGAGAATTGGCTGTCGGAACGAGCCCAGAGGGTTGTGATTCGAGGAGCAGAATCTGACTGGAGGCCTGTGACTAGCGGTGTTCCCCAGGGCTCGGTGTTGGGTCCAGTCCTGTTTAATATCTTCATTGACGACCTTGATGAGGGAATAGCATCCACCCTCAGCAAGTGCCGATGATACAAAGCTGGGAGGGGTGGCTGACACGCAGGAACACTGCGCTGCCATCCAGCAAGACCTGAACAGGCTGGAAAGCTGGGCTGGGAGAAACCGGTTGAAGTTCCACAAAAGCAAGTGTAAAGTCTTGCACCTGGGAAGGAACAACCATTTGTATCAGTACAGGCTGGGGGATGACCTGCTGGAGAAGAGCTCAGTGGAGAAGGACCTGGGGGTCCTGGTAGATGACAGGTTGGCCATGAGCCATCAGTGTGCCATGGTGGCTAGGAGAGCCAATGGGATCCTGGGGTGCATCCGGAGGAGTGTAGCCAGCAGGTCAAAGGAGGTGATCCTCCCCCTCTACTCTGCCCTGGTCAGGCCCCACCTGGAGTATTGTGTCCAGTTCTGGGCTCCTTGGTTTAAAAAGGACAGGGATCTCCTGGAGAGAGTCCAAAGAAGGGCTACGAAGATGATTAGGGGCCTGGAGCATCTCCCCTATGAGGATAGGCTGAGTAAGTTGGGACTCTTCAGCCTTAAGAAGAGAAGACTAAGGGGGGACCTAATTAAAGTCTATAATTATCTTAAGCAAGGGATGCAGGGGGAATCAGCCAGCCCCTTTTCAGTGGTCTGTGAGGACAGGACAAGGGGCAACAGCTGCAAGTTGGAGCACAGGAAGTTCCACACCAACATGCGGAAGAACTTTTTCCCAGTGAGGGTGACAGAGCCCTGGCACAGGCTGCCCAGGGAGGTGGTGGAGTCTCCTTCTCTGGAGATATTCAAGACCCGTCTGGACACCTATCTGAGTGATATGTCCTAGGGAGCTGCTTTGGCAGGGGGGTTGGACCCGATGATCTCTTGAGGTCCCTTCCAACCCCTACAATTCTATGATTCTATGATTCTAATTGTCATCTCTTCCCTTCTGAGGCTTGCTTGAACATTTCTTAACAGTTATGCTTTTGATAAAACAATCATTTTCAATTCCTAAAGTGGGGGAGAGAGTAGATTTCTCCATAATCCTTCCTGTGTTGTTTGATCTATGAAAGAAGAAAATATCCATAGGCAGACCTCTTTTAAGTTAGGAAAGAAAAAAGCAGCCTGTCCTATCCGTCAACTTCATGTAGTTTTTTAAAGGCCCTCTGTAAAACACCAACATATGCCAATTTTTGTGCTTACAATGTTCAGGAGTGTACTCAAGGACAGAGAAAATATGTCATTTCAGAGCTTCCAAAAATTCAGATACTCTTGATTAGGACCCATACAAAAGTGTGGCAATTCAATTAGAAATATAGCCAAAGAAGTAAAAGCCAGGATGGGGCAGTGAAGCCCCATTTATGCAATTGTTTCTTCACACAGAGATCCTTATGCCTGTGCCAAGATTCACAGAGGTCATTGAGATTCTGTGTGTACTGAACAGCAACAGTGTCAAGCTCTAGAGACTTCTTTGATTCAGAGTTTTAGAGAAAAATTATGTGTGTGTGCATTTCTTGTTCATTTGAGTTAAAAAAACCAAACATAAGCCAATTCTTTCTAATTCTGAACCAAGTCAAGCGATGCAAACTCAGTGGAATGAATTTTCCATATAATTAGCTTTATCTATGAGAATGTAGTATAACACTACTTCTTTATTATATTCAACACTAAAATGTATCTACTTACTGTGCAGGAATTATATAGTTTCAAAATGAATAGAGATAACCTAATTTTACAGAAATCATGTGGTGTTCTGTTTTGTGTGAGATGGTAAATGGTAATGTTAATTAAAATGCATCAACATCAAATAATATTTCTCTTTAAATTTTATGGAAATAATTTCTTCAAATATATTTATAACTGAGATGTGTACAAGCTAACAGCTATAATTTCCAAACCCTTTGCTCTTCTGAAAGTGCTGTAAACCTTACTGGCAGGTTCTAAACGTCATTAAAATAATTGGTACTAAGCAAAGGATAACATTCTGCTCGAGCATCTCTGAGAGATGCAGCCTTGAAACATTATTATTATAACTGGCTGTATGTGCCATCTTCTAAGGAGTTACAGTACATATATGCCCTGCTCTGTCACCATTTTGACTTTTGTGGGACAATCTGCATGCTTCAGTTGGGACGTAAATTTGAACCAAGATTCTAAGGTTAAAGACTAATATACAGCTAAGCATGTGCATCTCTGGGTTACTTTTCTGTAGGTAAGAGATATATGTATATGAAATACATTGTTGTTCTTAAACGTCACTGGTTACTTTTTACTAGAGTTAAAATATTTCAGTGGCTCAAACTTTTCACATTTATTTTTGGTCCACATATGTTACATAAAAAACCTACCTTGTTCTTTCTTGTTTCCTGAGTATTGAGACTAATTCTTTCTTACTGCATGAGTATTGATACTAAGAGGCCCACCCCTTGCTTGTGTTTGGGTTTGCTAGAAGTTTCTTCTAGTTTTCCAGACACAATTTTTCCCCAGATGTTATTTATTTTATTGGTTTTGTTATTTTTTGGAATTTATTTTCTGTGCCATCTTCCTACACGGTTTTCTTCAGCAGGACACATGGTTTGAGTCAAATTATACATGAATGTGCAGTGGGCTTCTGATTTCCTGGAATAGCTCAAAGATGATTACACTAAACAATAAAATCTTTAGGCTGTATATAATTTGAATTTTCTGCATTGGTTAGAGACAGTGATTATTTTAATCAGTGAATTGTAAGAAACATGTGACTGAATTGATCTAAAAATACATTTAAATATCTTCTGCAAGGGTATAGGGACATAACTCAAGGCTTCTTTTGATAGATTTGGTTTTTTTGGAAGATGCAAGTAGTAAGTGGTTATATTTTTAGTCAACATTTTACTTACATTTCTAGACACAAAAATAAAAGCATGTAGATTAAGTCCTTGGAGTGCAAAACAGTGAAAAAATTATAAAATGCAGAGAATTGTAGATGTATATACAGTAGATAGAGTGGCTAGCTTAAAGTGAACAAACTCTTTACCCCAAGGGCACTAAGCACTTGCTTCTGTGTAGTAGTAAATGCAGTTATGATACTGTTTGTGTAGCAGTGAAAGAATTTAACCTCAGGAGTCACAAAAGTATTCTAGAAAGATTATCACCTATGTCACTATGCTGTCAAAATTCTACAGCAAAATGCAAGAGTCAAAATATGCCAAAGATAAATACCAGTCTTGAAGCACTTCACCACAGGATCTTGAGATTTGCCTGCTGATGCATAGCAGAAGAGCAGTGTGCCGAATAACCAGAAGCTTAGAACTCAAGATATTTGAGGTTAAGCTTTCAGCCGTGTGTGGTTTCATAGGTGCAGCATTTGGCACAACGATACTCTGTTTTGTGTGACAAAAGGCCCCTGTGTGCATTTAAAGCCCAAAGACAATTCACAGACCCCTCCTAAGGATTAGTCTTATGTGCAGTTTTCTCACATAAGTGTACGTATGGAGAGGTCAGCAGATCTGTGTTCTTTACATTCTTTGTGATGCTTACAGCTTGGTTTGGTCAACAGGCTCTGGGCAAATATGACACTGTCTATCAAGCCTGTTGTTATTGATGATAGCCAGGAGTCAAAAATGCTTTTTGAAGTGGCATGATGAAATGACAGATGGTGAGGAAGCAACTCTGAGAAAGGGTGTGTATCTGAAAGCCTGATTGCTTTTTTCCAGTAGTTATCTGTCGATATAAGAGAAGATACTGCCTCTTCTAATAAATCTTGCCTAACAATATAGGTATTCTAATCAATAAAAAATTGAATAGCACTTTTTTTTTTTGCAAATTCATCATAAAAGCTGAACTATTGTTTACCCAAAGAGAGTTTTCAATGCCAACGTGTAGGACATCAAGAAAAGAACAATAGGTCAGCAAATTATCTTTCTGACAAAATGATTTCATGCTGACTTGTTGGCAATATTATCACCATAGACTCATGCGCTGTTAGAGCACGTTAGGATTTACAAAATGGATCAGAAATAAACATCTATGACCTTGTTTCTCTGCTGTGATAGCAAAGAAAAGCTTCTATCATTGTGTCATTCCATCGTAGGTCAAATTATCATAGAGTAGATGTCCACCAACCTGCAAAATGCCAAGAAAGGTATTCTCAGGTACACTTCTTGCACCAAGTCTGCAGCATCACTTTAGCAATGTAGGTCCCTTTTTGGGACAGATGTCACACTTTGCTTTTGTGATGCAGGTCCTCTTCAGGTGATTGTATTTCACAGCACTGCATGTTTGAAGCCAGATTTTGATTCCACAGGATATTTCATCTAAAAGGATATTGACTTTTAAAAGGTACCAGCTGTTCCTCACCAGTTAAACCTGCCCAAAGGTATAAAACTTTCAGAATAGTAACATAAAAATATGCCACATGTTTTGAAATGCAGCTGAGTGCAGTGGCACTGCATACTGTTATCGTGGGTTCTTAGGTGCCAGACACTTCTGAATCATCATTGCTAGAGAGAAGGAGTGTCCCATTAGAAAACTTACAGTTCCTCTGATACATACAGCAATAATTTAATTTAAATTTAGTCAGGTAATTTCCATTCTTAATTTTGCTGATGTGTTAGTTATTCCATTATCTGCCTATGTAATCTGCACCTCTGCTTACCTCCGTTATCACAACATGGAGAGTGTCTATTGAAAGATTTGCTGTTTCTTCCTTTTATGAGCTTTATTCTTCTCTCCTAAATGAACATGTAGCATTCTCACATAATCTGTAACTAATTGTGCAAAAAGCACCATATTCTATTATTCTGGAGATGTTCAAGGCCAGGTTGGATGGGGTCCTGGGCAACCTTGTGTAGATCCAGGCCTGGAGGTTGGTGGCCCTGCCTGTGGCAGGGGGGTTGGAGCTCTATGATCCTTGGGGTCCCTTCCAACCCATGCCATTCTATGATTCTGTTTGTATGATTAGTGTATGTAAATTGTGTTGGTCATAGAAAAGGCCTCCCTAGTGAGGCAAAGATATTTATTACCCTTACAATAAATATGCATACATGGAAGTAATAAAAATACAGCGGAACAGTGTGTAAGTGCATTTGTACTTCTGTCCCTTTTTAATTCAGGAAAGTTTTTTGTGCTAAGATCTGTCTTGTATCGTGTATATGTCTACATACCAGTGTCCTTAAACAGCATTGAAGGCCACTAGTTTGTAAACTAGTATAACAAGTACACTGCTGGCATGCAAAACTATTCCTCAGAAGTGGTTTAGTAATCATTGTCTGCTCATGTAAATTCACGTAGTCAAACTAGCAATGAACAACAGCTGTGCTGAGCAAAGAGACTGCTTCCAAGGCTGGCAGCATCTGGCCCTTTGCTCAAGAACCTGTTGTTCACTAAAGTGTTATTTCTTGCACTGTGCTTAAAATAAAACCTCAGTTATTCAGAACTGTTAGTCATAACTTGTGGTCACTAAATGATCTCTGAACAAAAGTGGTGCATATTACTTCAAAATGTGCTCACAGAATTGATTTTATAATTATACAGTTTTACATTTGCTATTACAGTAATGGTGCAGTGACACTGACAAAAACCTAAACCAGAAGAATTCATAAACTGAGAGCCAGACAAATCCTTCTGCTTTGAATGAGTTTATTTTGCTTTTTGCAGAGACCTAAAAATAAAAATAAATTCACAGACAAAATCAAACACCAGATTGGTCTCAGTATTAACACCATGATCTCAAAGCTAGACCATTTTCAGGTGCCACAGGCTGGACACCCACAAAACTTTTTAATGATTTTACACAGGAGGTAAATGTATATATTTTGAAGCGTGTGCTATCTTTGAAAACTCATTTAGAGCTAAACTGAGGAAAAAATTAGTTTGTGTTTTGATGAACTTTGAAGCAGTTGTCACCCTGATGTGTGCAGTGGATGAGGCTAACAATATGTGGATTGACTGTGGTGTATGTGGAGGTTTTGGGTTGTATCAGATAGAAGGCTAGCATATTGAAGAGCTGTGTTGGGTATGTTCCAAGTTAAAATCCAGCGTGTTTTCAAGTTGTTAGCTAGGAAACTTTCTAGCATATTGAATCGGGTTTTCTGCACTTTGTGTGCTCTTATGTAAGCTCTTCAGAGTTGTGACTGGGAAGAATGATGAGCAAGAGCAAGAAAATGTCCATAAACCTTAACCCACCCGCTTTTGAGATCCCAATTTTCAGCTTTGCTTTAGCTACTGAGAAGTGTCAGGAGAAAGCAGTAGGCTGTTGAGGCAGGCTTTGCCTTCTTAGGCAGTGGTTGACTTTTGATGTGGCATACGTACATTTAGTGTCATTCATGGAACGCTTTGGAAAGCCCTGCACTGCAGTAAACAAAGGCATGGCCAAAGAGTCAGATTTTCAGAGGCTAAATATTAACCAGTCCATCTTTCACCATCTGATGTTCTTTCAGGGTACTGGGACCCTTGAATTTACATGGCAATCTGCCTGCTCTTACTTTGTTTTCTTCAAGTGAAGCTTTAAAAAAAAAGGGAACTGGCAGAGGAAATAATTTGAGATAGCTATGAAACAGTTTGTGTATCCAATGTCATTTAAAGAAATTACTAGTAGTAGATTAACTTTTTGTAACACTGTACACAAAACCCGATTTATTTTTGTTTGTTGCCATAGATGGTAAAGAAAATCTGATAGGTGCTTGTGTCTGCATACATATAGATATCAAAATGCATCCTTTCTGCTTTCTGAAAAGTGATTCAAAATGTCATCTGAGTCAGCACAGACTGAAATAATATGATTAATATGCATCATCAACATAGAGATAAGATAATGTTCCTAATGTATCTTTCAGAACTCCTTACTGAATGCCAAGTTTACATGTTTTGGCCCAGAAGCTAGTCAGAAGGAAGGAAAAACAGTGCCCCACCTCTCCTCTGTAATGAACTTGTGAGAATTTATTTACATTTTCAGCACATAACTGAAATATGTTTACGTTCCAGTTTGAAGAAACCAGACACTCCTGCAGAATTTGAGACATTTGAGAGACATAATCCCACTCAGTACCTCTGTTTTCAATGTAGAGCTAACAAATCATGTAATTTGTAATTATTTGTAATTAATACGTATTTCATAGGTTTTAGAAGGGTTTACATAGACTAAATGTATACCTGAGAGTAAATGCTATTTACATGTATCTATATTGGAAATTCAAGGGGAGATAGGGATATTTTTTGGTACAATTTTGCATTGTGTTAGTACTGAGATGTGCACTGGGCTGGTAGAACTATGTATCCAGTTGCCACCTGGAGTACCTAGTTATAATGTGGACATGGGATTCTCTGGTGCTTAGCTCTCATGCAGAATGTGCAGCAACTCATTGCTTGTAAAGACACAATGTGGACACTATGTCCTCAAATCCTGGTAGATTGCACCAAAATTCCTCTTTGGATGCCTCAATTTTGTAAATGCACCATAGACACATGTCTGTTGATGGCCGTAAGTGGCTACTCTAGAACAATCCATGGCTGTAAGAAAGGTGTTAATGTAGGAGAGTCCAACATCAGGGGAGGATAAACAGCATAAACAGTAGCCATTTTCTAAACATTATCCTGATAAACATTGGAATTTAGTCCAGTAAGCCTGTTAATGAAGACAGTAGCTTACAGCAATTTAGAATTAATATGAAAAATCAAACTGAATCAATTGAATGACTGCAGTAAACAATAAACCACTGTAGAGTTAATATATTTTTGAGGAAATCAACTACATTCAGCATGCCTAAAATGAAATGGCAAGGAAAGTTTCACCTCTAATGTTCTTTTTGATGTTTAAGTATGGTCAGAGCTAGTTGGCTAGATATTTAGCAG